>CM053793.1:272549343-272796843 GCA_028749045.1 Cupressus sempervirens | reverse complement strand
ATAGGTCATCATTTCCTATAAATAGAGTGTCATCCACAAATATCTTTGCCACCACAATTTTGTTATCATGTCCCTCCTTGATGTATAGACTACTGCTATCATTTGTTCTTTGAAAACCAATCTATATCAAGTAGTTATGTAGTCTTTCATACCTGGCTCTAAGAGCTTGTTTGAGACCATACAGAGCTTTGTGTAATTTATAGACCATATCCCTTTTGTCAGGATCAATAAAACATCCTAGCTATTCAATTTAGACTTCTTCATCAAGAATGTCATTCAGAAATGTAGATTTAACATCCATTTGATATACTTTGAATCCTCTGTGAGCAGCATCTGCAAGTAGGGTCCTAACACCTTCTAATCTTGCAACAGGATCAAAAGTCTCACCATACTCAATTCCTTCTTCTTAAGAATACCCTTTACACACTAATCTAGCTTTGTTTCTTGATACTTGTCCACCTTCATTCAACTTAGTTATGAATACCCATTTTGTTCCAATTACATTTTTATCTTTAGGCCTAGGAACAAGAGTCCAATTTTTGTTCTTTTCTATCTACTATATTTCTTCATTCATTACCTCGATCCAACTTTCATTTTCTATAGAATCCTTAACACTTCTAGGTTCAAAATCAGCAAGTAAACATGTACTTTTTAATTTTCTTGTTGTCATAGTACCTTCTAATTTATCTCCAATAATCTGATCAGGTGCATGATGCCTTCTGACATAGTTGGCCAATACAGATTCTTTGCCTTTTGAATGAATCATACTATCTTCATTTTGAATTTCAACTTTAGGCTCAGGTCGTTTAGACTTGGTAGGCATTGGTTCAGTAGCTTCAGAATGTGACTCTTTTCCCTATGACTCAGTTTGTACTTCTTGCAACTCGGTAGCTAAGGAAGACTCAAGAGGGGAAGTCGGGTATTGTATCAGGTTCAAAGTAAACAAGTCTTTTGTAATCTTCTGGTTCTCTTTTGCTTTCTTCTTCAGTCTTTTCTACAAACTCATCAATTCTCACATGTGCACTTTCTATGATTTTATGAGTAGACAAGTTCAAACATTTATATGCCTTACTTCTGCAAGAATATCCTAAAAATATACCTTTATCACCTTTCACATCAAACTTGCCTTTTCTAAACTCTTTCATGATATAACATTTACTGCCAAATACTTTCAAGTAACTTACATTGGGTTTGTAACCATACCATAATTCATAGGAGTTTTATGTGAGTCCTTCTTCAACTATACTTGGTTCAAAGTATGAACTACAATGTTGATAGCTTCCTTCCAGTATTTGATAGCAACATTCTTGTCAATCATTAGAGTCCTTGCACAATCCATGATAGACCTATTTCTTCTTTCAGCTATTCCATTCTGCTTAGGAGTTCCAAAGGATGATACTTGCCTTTTGATTCCTCTTTTAATGCAAAAATTATTGAATTCATTGGAGATGAATTCACCCCCTTTGTCTGATCTTAAGCATAATAATCTTTTTCCTATTTCTTTTTCTACTCTTGCTAGATGCCATTTGAATTTCTCAAATGCTTCTGACTTTTCTCTAAGATACATAATAGTCATCATTCGAGAGTAGTCATCAACAAAAAGAATGAAGAATTTTTCTCCACTATATCTTTCTATTCCAATGGGTCCACACAAATTAGTATGCACAATTTCCAAGACATCTTTAGATTGATAGTTTTGTGTCTTAAAACTAGTATTTCCCATTTTCCCAATCTGACAATTTTTGCATAATCAAAAATCTGGTTTCTTCAAACTAGGGATACCTCTTACTTTATTGAATTTTCTTATCTTGACCATATTATCAAAGTTTACATAACATAGTCTTCTGTGCCATAACCAACTTTCTTCCATTTGAGCAATAAAACATGAGCAATCACCAAGATCAAGATAAAATAGGTTACCTCTTGTTTGTTTGCCTGATCCAATCAGATTCCCTTTTTCATCCAACAGTCTTGCCTTGCCATGCATGAATTCTACCTTGAATCCAACGTTGATTAGTTGTGCCACACTTAGTAGGTTATGTTTTAGTCCTTCAACCCAATAGGCATTGTCACATACAAGTTCATTGGTTAATGATATGTGACCTTTCCCTTTTATGCAACAAGGTTCATTATTTCAAAACCTTACACTACCTCCATCATAGTGTTCAAAGTTTTCAAATTTTTTTCTATCTCTATTCATATGATGTGAACATCCACTATCTATGATCCATGTGTCATTTTTACTAACATGAGAGATAAGTGTCATCTTATCTTCTTCTTCATCAGATTCATCTTTTACAACAATGTATACTATTTCATCTTCACTATTATCAGAATCTTTAGCCATAAAACAAGTCTTCTTACCTTTGTCTTTGAAAGATTTGTGACTTTTGGATTCCTTCTTGCCTTTGTACTTGTGGCTCTTCTTCTCATCCTTTCCTTCTCTATTTGGGCGCCTGGCATCAATATGACCAATTTCATCACATGAAAAATAGATTAAAGGAACTTTACCTTTGTACTTTCCTCTACATCTAGAATATTTCTTTGCAAGTAAAGCTTCAACAACTTCAAGATCACTATTAGAACTTTCCTCTATAACTTCTTCACTTTCTGACTAAATGTCATTTATTTTCTCACCTTTTTCTTTGAGTGAAAGTTTAGCTGCAAATGCAAACTCAATATTTTTGGAAGCCGGAACATAATTATCAAAGTTGTCTAGCTCAAAAGCTGTCAATCTTCCTACTAAGGCATCTAAACTTAACTTGTGATTTGGGTCACATCTCTTTTCTTGAATAGTAGAAACTCTAATTGCATAGATAGGAAGCAATGTTCTAAGAAATTTACTTACAACAATCTCTTCCTTGATTTCTTTTCTAGAAGCTCTAATTGCACTGACACTAGCTTTGATTCTTTCCACATATTTGGCAACATTTTCATCTTCTCTCATTCTCATCTAATCAAACTATCCTCTAAGGCTTTCTGCTTTGGCTCTCCTTACATTGTCATCACCACCATAGATGTCCTTTAGCTTGTTCCACATATCAAAAGTAGTTTTATAGTCTTTGATCTCATCAAATTCATCATAGTTGAGACTAGATGCAATATCAATCATCATGATGTTATGGTTCTTTTTCTCAGCAAGATCTCCAATAGATAATGTACTAGTAGGAGTTTTGTATTCTTCATCAAGGTATTTGTAGCCCAAATCACTAATTGTGGCTAGATGAAGTCTCATGAGTCCATGTCATGCTGAAAAGTTATCTTTGTTTAGCTTTGGAATTTCTCTCTTGTAAGACATCCTGATCTTTAGCTTAGGTCCTTGAAACCTTTTCTACAAGCACCAAAAGCTCTGATACCAATTGTTGGAAATATAGGAGTAACTGAGAGGGAGGGTGAATTAGTTACCACTAAAATAAATCCCAAATCCCTTAGATGTCAATAATAAAATTTAGACTAAAAAAATTGATTGTTGTTGTTACTCGATAAACACACAGAAAATGTTTAACTTGGTAAATGCAGAGTGTCAATTACTTTTAGTAGATCTTAAAACATTAACAATAATTAATTTTTTAAGCATAAGAGAAATAAAATGAACACATGAGACACCAGGATTTAACGTGGAAACCAAATTTTTGAAAAACCACCAATGAAACTTGTTGTTGTTTTTCACTCTTTTGAAGTGAGCCCTATTAGGAGCCAACCCTGTTAAAGGTTATAAAACACATTGTTAGGTGTGACCTTGTTAGAGGATTTAATCACCCTACTAGGAGTGGCCTTGCAAGAGGTCTTAAAACAATTCAATAGAATTGCCACCTTGTTAGAGGATTTACAAATGGTTGTTAAACCAACTCTGTTAAGAGATTTTAGATCACTGCTACAATCGTTAGAAAGTAATAATGAAATGACCTGATTGTGATGAACTCAATAGCTGAATCCAGATCCCTTTTCTACTTAAACTTGATCCTTCCTAATCTAATATTACTTTTCTACTCCACAAGGATACATGCTTATCCTTCAAGTTTGCTCCATCTCTTTTCCTTTTCAATTCAATCAACACACTTGCACACACTAGAAATCTCAACTTGACCTTTTATTTATACCTTCCAAATTGTCAAGTCAGCCCAAATTAAAGTAACAATAACTAATATTCATCATCATAGTCGGCTAGAATTAATACATCAAGTAATTAAGCTTCATTTGCCAAAATAAGAAAAATCCTTCGAGAGTCGACCATGCTCAGTATAAACTAACTTTGGAATGATCCTCTGTGTTAACCAATAGAAGCTCGGTTAACACTGCGAACTTGCAAAAATCCTTTGGAAATCAAGTGAACTTAGTGAACACTAACTCTATCCAACTTTTCCTTCATTAACTGAGTGAGCTCGGTTAACACTCTTTTCTGCCTGAATTCCTTTGATGCTTGAGTGAGCTCGGTAGACATTGTCATCTGTTCAAAGTAAACTTGTGAATACTCGGTAGATAAGGAAAACTATCTTCACTGACCAAGTGTATATATATGTGTCTGTGTCTGTGTCTGTGTGTGATACTTATTCCTTTATAGTCCATTTGGGTATTCTTTGCATTGCCAAGGATCAATAAACTTTCCACTTATAACCTAGTGATTACTTAGTTATTACTGAGTTTCAATACAATGCAAAACATGTAAAACAACTTGCAATACAAATAGAATTCACAAATTTGACACCGTGATTTGAACATGTAAACCTTGTGAATGGAAAAACTACTTGGAATTGACAACCCTAAACTATATGCTCTTATGAAGTGAGCTTTGTTAGGATCCAACCTTGTTAAAGGTTATATACACATTGTTTTGATTACGTAAAAATAGGTTTTAAAGGACTCAAAACCTTTAACAAAGTATCAGAGAAATAAGAATATAAAAGTTCAAAGAACAGAAGGCCTCAAAGAACATACAAAAAGAGCCAAAAAATAGGTGGCCAAAGTATAACTATGCACTAAAAGACAACAAAAGAAAAGCAAAAAGATAGCCCTTGGATAGCAATGGGGTCTTCAACAGGTCCGCAGCTTGGTCTGCCAGAATGTTCATATTTTCCGTAGAAGCTTTCATTTCATCCAGCTTTTTTTCTTCCATGCCTTCAGTCTTCTTGGAATTAGCCCTTGTGCACTTGCTTGAGCCCTAGTCCTCATTCACAATAGGGGAGTCTTGGGCTTTACTTTGTTCCATGTTGTTTAGCAAGGTGTTGAGTTATTAGCCACAATCTTCAAAATAATGCAATTTTGATCTGCCAATTTCTTGACTATTTTCTCCATGTTACTCACTCTAGCATCCAGACCATCTATCCTTTTTTGAAGATCTTTGCCTAACTAATCAAGCTTCCTATTCTTGGCACATGCTTCATCAAGTTTTTTACCTCTTTCACATTGCTAATAACCTTAGAGAGCCTATCAATGTGCTAACCCAATGTTCTCTCCTTCCTTGCCATCTTGTTGAGCTAATCAAAGTCCTTTGAAATATCTTACATTTTTTGTTTAAGGGTACCAATATCCTTCATAATTGACCCTAGGTTACCCATGATTCCCTTTAGGAACCCCTGGTCATCCTCTTCCCTGTTATGTTCAAAGTAGTACTCCTTCTTCCCCTGTTTGTTTCTATCTAGGTCCACCTCCTTGATATCATTGTCATCCCCCACATCCTAAGCAAACTCCTTTTTTTCTTTTTCTTTCCATCCTCTTAATTAATGTTTCATCTTCAAAGGGGATAGAATCCCTTTCAGCATTCTTTCCCCTATTTCTTGAAACCTTTCCCATAGTTCCTCTCTTCTTAAAACCCTTTCTTTGCTCCTCCTCATAATCACTATCATATATACACATTGTTAATGTTACCTTGTTAGAGGATTTCACCAAAATATCATCTAAAACTTATCACTCCTTGTTCATAACTAAATAGTGGTGTAATTTAAAGGACTTACAAACACCACTAATCAATGTTACCATATAGGATTTCATAGACTTGTTAGGTCCACTTAGTTCTTTTGAAATTTTCCACTACAATGGTTAAAAAGTAAATACCTTTGGTTGTTCGGATATTTGATCCTTGCTCTTGTCTCTATCTAATCTCTCACTCCAATATCCTTTCACTTTGTATTATTCATTGGTTGATCAACACCTTCTCTTTCTTCTTCCTCTACTTGGTTCACTTGGTTCAACTATCTTCATTCTCCTTCCTCAATAGTTCACACTTTTAATCTTGTTTCTTGCATTTGATTAGCAACATCAATATAAAAAACCATCAATATGATCAGTATCCAAATCATCTTTGAACCAACAACCAAAAATTGTCTTAGCCTCCTCCTTAAATAGTCATCTCTAAGCTTCCAAATTCTTCCATATTTTGTCACTTAGTCACAATCACTGATCTTAGATTCATACCAAAATTCTAGATTGAAGACTTCATACAATGAATCTAGACACTCAAGAAATATAAATTTCATAGAACTTTGTGCACATCCTCATCCTTCTTCAATCTCCATCATCAAATCCTTATAAAATTTTCCCAGTCATAGATCTTGTGACAAAATTTGACTCATGCCTTGGACCATCTCAAACTTTCCATGTTTCCACCAAAAGTTGGCCCTGGATTCCAATTGTCCAAACTTGTTCATTCAATTATTACTTGGTAAACATAATATTTACTTGGGAAATATAGAACTTGGATATTATTGACTTACTCAGACAATACTATATTTCTCTTTTGCTTCACCAAATACTTGGGAAATACTTTGGTGACACGGTGAGTATAATCTCCCTTCATTAACATTGTCACTTAGTTGAGCTTGTGTTCTTCAATACATCACAACAATATATAATTTTAAAACAATAAAACTAATATTACATTATCACTATCCAATTCATTCAAGTACCCATCGAAAACCTTATATATGAATTCTATCTTCATCATACTTTCTTCAAATCCTCTTCATCAATATAATGGCATGGCACTCTACTTAGTCAACATAATGTCTAGCCAACTAAGGCTTTGACATCAATGACAACATAATGGTTGATATGACTCTTTTGAATACATTCATAACATAATGTATTACATTATTAGTTGGGGCTAACACTTGGTAATAAGCCTTTTATATTGAGGAAAAGATCCATATTTATGGAGACTTATAGGTATGAGAAGAAACTTGAAAAAGAAAACAAGATGATCAATGAGTTGTAGAAAAATATGAGGAAATGAATTTCCATAAGGACAGAACTTACTAAGAAGTTAAATAAAAGTCAAGACTACATTAATCAACTATCTAAAGGTGGCATGTCTTAAGAATCTAAGGAAGCAATTGCACACTTGATGGATAAGAACTAGAAGCTTAACAAAATGTTACAATATGAAAAGTGAGCTTGAAAGTTATTTTGTAAGGATGTGTGAAAATATCAAAGGGAAAAGAGCAGCTAGACAAGTAAGGAAAATTATAGAAGATGCCAACAAAGTTATTGAGGATGCATTGGAGGAAAAAGAGGAACATTTTTTTAGTATATCATAAGAGAATGCTATCGTGCATGAGCACCTTCATGCAAAAACTAAGGAGAACCAAAAAATTATGAGTGAAAATGAAATGCTTAGAGAGGAGAATGAGAAATTAAGGAAGGAATTGCAAAATGAAAAAGAAACAAATGAAAAAATAATTTACAATATTATGAAAGCTTGATAAAGAATTGAAGAGCCAAAGAAGACATATTTGCACAACTAGTCTTGGTTACACAAGCCAAGAAACATTTACAATCAATGAGTCAACCAAATCTACACCTAAGAAGCCATAACATGATCAAAATCAAGTTACAAGCAATCCAAGTAAGAAACCTAACAAATCCACTTGTTGTAACTGTGGTAAGCCTACTCATACTACAAATGTGTGTAGGAAAAAACTAGTGAATAAACCTATTTCTTTTGAGATTTATTTATAGAACTATCATAAGTATGGTCATACTACTTATGACTATAGATCTAGACATACCAGTAGATCTGATGGTGGTAGTTTGAATGGGTAAAATTGTAGATGTAATAAACATAGACATGGAGTTGAAGAATGCATATCTAAAGTGAATGCTCCTAAGTCACCAGTCCAACTAGTAACTCTTATTAAAGGGAGAGATGGTTGAATGTTACATGCTCAATATGTGGCAATTATGGCCATCTAGGAATAAATTTCTGAGTGAAAACCTAGAGAGAAAATGTTGGACTTTGAAGGTCAACTAGTATGGCTTATTTGTAATACATAAGGTCGATCACCTTGCTAGAGATTTTTGATTTGGGAACTGATCTCCTAACTACTTGAAATATAGAAAAGAAAAAAAGATTATGAATGTTTATGAATTCAGAAGTGAGATAAAGAAGAGTTGGGTGAATAAACAAGAGAAACAAGGAAAACTCAAGTCACCTAAAGGAAAGTCACCATCCTCTTGTACAAAGGATTCATCTTCAAACTAAGCATAATATATGCTTAAGGGGAGCACTTAAATCATTTACCAATCCCCTTCATTCAAGAGCAATAAGATCTATGTGCAAATTATCGTACAAACTCCCATAATTTTGATTCTTACTAAAGACTTTGAGTACTGTGAGTAATTTTGTGATAACCACACTAAATATTTTATAGTGTATATCTATTTGATAACAGTCATAATTATCAATGAGAATCAACTTGTGGATATTTATTAACCAATGACAAGGCATTATTCCTATCATTGGTAAAATTACTATTTTACTATTGAAGTGTGCAACAACTATTTCTCAATGATAAATAGATGAAATTTATTTCATTTCATCTAAGCATTCAAAAGTTGTTTTGGGCACTATAGAAAAATGTTTGTGTTTGAATTGAGATCATTGGGGTGAATTTTTATCAATCTTTCATAAACCCTAATCGATGTATTGTGAGTTATCAACTTGGTTTATTGTTATATTTTTGCATTGTTACAATTGATTCACATGGAAAAGAACATCGCTCCTGGTTAACATCTCTGAGATGCTTCAAACCATTTTAAAACTCCATCCAATCAAATGAGTCAAAGTGGATATGTTGGAAAAATGTTCAACTCTCCCCTTACGATTTGTGAAAAGGTCTTAACCACCTCATATGTACTATAAGTGGAGTGGTTGTATTGATCACTAACAAATTGGTCTTTTGGTGCAACAACAACCCCACTCCAACAGTTATAGGGTATACCAATCAAGTTGTACAAACAATGTGCCAAATGGTGTTATTCATGTCGTATATCAAATTATCAAAGAAGATGTGGTGTATGATTTATGTGAAATAATTAAGAGTTAACTTTTGGTGAACATGGAGAGAACAAAGAGAGATAAGAAGCGAAGCAACCACTCAAGTATGGTTTCCTATTGGTATGTATATTTTTATATCCAAAATTTAATCCTCAATAGAGGTAAAGTTGCATGGCTAATGGGAAAACTCTAGTTTCTTGTATATGTGATTTCATAAAGGAATTAGGTGAAAACCTTAACAATTCTACATGGGATTATTTAAAATATTTTCAAGCTAAGATGCATAAATGAGAAATAATTTAATGACTAACATAGTAGAAAAGGACAAAGATGATATATGTTTTGTAGTAGACATAGATATATGCATTTTAAATACCTAGTTAAACCTAGAATGCATTGGCCTTCACCTATGGGATATGAAGTAGAGAACAATTCAATAAGTTAAAATTCAAATGAATTACTATCAAAATATTTAGCATAACAGATAAAAAGATTTGGTGCATATAAAAAAGCCTTTGCTGATACCCATAAGGAATTAAAGAAATGAGTCCTTGAAGGAAAATAAGGAGAATGTTATCTAATCTAGATTATAAGTCTAGTGGTAATGAAATAGGTACTCATGGTACTATTGTAGTAGAAACCAATGACACATGAGAAAACATTCCTTCAACTTATACAAGGGTGAAGAGTAAGTATAGAAAACCAACAACAAATGAAATCAAAGAAAAGAGTGAACCTACAAAGAATAAAGGACAAGCTACTTCCATTAAGAAAGAGACAAACATAAGGAAAAGGAAATTTATAAAGGGAAAGGTTAATTAGAAGGAACCTATAGAGGAAGAAGAAAAAATGACAGAGTTAGATAGGGAAGCCTTAGAACTAATAAAGAGAGGAATGATAAAGAAGGCCCCTACTATTGATGATGTTGTAAAAGGTATCATGGAAACTGGTGGACTAGATTCAATTGAAAGAAGACGTGACTAGGGTAGAGATGAAGAAAAAAAAAAATTTAATATGCCATTGTGCATCATCTTCACAATTTTAGCAAAACACATTTAGAGATACATACTTTTTATTCCCAATAGATTGTATCACTTGATAGATGCTAGATGAACTTCTACTTGGTTTAGACAAATAACTCAAGGAGAGAGCGCGAATGTAAGTGCAACATGAGCTAAGATATAACATGCAAAAATAAAGCTAGAATCTCATAAGAAGCATTTCATAATAAAGGACATATCAATTAGGATTACATTGAGATTGTTAAGACATCAAAGAAGATATTTAAGATAAAGAAGGATGCCTCACAACTAGAGAAAGAGAAAACTATGTCTAATGCACTTGTTGAGGTAGATGACACCTTTACAATAGAGAATATAATTAGGGATGTTGTTCTTGATGTCCCTAAAAAAATGCTACACATTGAGGTACAAATTATTGATTTTTCACAAATTGGTAGAGTTGAGGTTGAGATAGTAGACATTACAGGTCAAAAGGATTCTCTCTTACCATCTCCAGTAGAATGTACAAAAGAAGTGGTCTTTAAGGAGGAATAAGAAAGTCATAAAAAGTTAGAAAGAAGAAAGTCAGGAAAAGGTTGAAGAAGGAGATTATGTATAACGAAAATTAAGTCTTGATGAGTCAAGTGAGAAGAAGAGACACAAACTAGTGCAAATTGTTGAAGAAGAAGAGAGGGAAACTGAAGAAGAAGATATAGTTTCCAATAGACATTACCAAATTGAAGCCTAAGGAGTTGTTGAAATACTTAGAGTAATTAAAGAAGAAGGTTTAAAGAGACAATATGAGATCTAAGAAGAAGAAGGAAAGTATTTTGAGATAAGCTAGAGATATTCTACTTGATTTAATACCTAATGTAGTGTATAATGAAGAAGGTTCAATGATTGATTATATGGATACTATGATCAAGGTAGTTTTTGATCAAGGTCTAGGCTTACAGACTACAACAATGGAATTGCAGAAGAAAAATTAGAAAAGAAGATGATAGATAAATTCATGGAAAACATTATTGTAGATTGAGACAAATTGATAGATTTGGTAAAGGATATCAAGTCAACATTGAATGAGGTAGGTTAGTTTTTTACTAAAGTATCAAATAATTATGATTTTGTTAGAGACTTGGAGCAATGAAGAGGAAAATCTCAAAAGTGGTTTGAGATCTTGAGTGATCATCTTGATCCTATTTCAAGCTCATTTGCTACTTACAACGGTGTGTTGAAGAAAATTTCACACAAGATGAAACAACTACAACATGAACAAGCTAAAAAAATGCTTAATCTACTTGAGCTACAATCCTATTTATCACCTACACTAGAGATCATGCAACAAAATGTGTAAAAGGCAGAAGGTATACTTTCCTTACCAGACATAAACTCTCTAGGCAATATAGGAGAGGTAGTTTCTAGCTTACATTGGTAGATTATAGCTTTGAGTCACTTGCCTAAGTCATGGGAAACATCCTTGGAGTTAGCAAAGATAAATTTAAAGATAATTTTTGATAGGATGTAAGTCATCTTTGTATCATTGGATATACTTCAGTTTTATACCTTTGGAATTGTCTTCAAAGGGGGAGTATACAGAGATAAGGGGGAATGTGTGTACATAGAAGTAGATAAGTGAGAAGAGAAAGGGGAAGTATTATTGATCTTTTTTACAAAGTGTATTTTGAGGAGACATCATGTGTTTGTCATCAATGCCAAAGGGTAAGAATGTTTGCATTATGATGATTTTTCAGTGAATTCATAAGGAATTATTTGTTTGGTTGTCATTGATGGAAATTAAGTTAGAATAGTTAAGTTATATCATAAGTGAAGTAAGGACAAAATCAATAAGAACAATTCATGATTGATTGTGCAAGAAATTTACTAAGCTCTAAGGATAAGTAGACAGTGAGGACATCACCTTGGTGGTGATTGTGTTTTACGTGGGATTATGTAATGTGATCACAAGTACAACATCAACGTGGTTATTTTTTAATATAATTATGACCACAACTCATTTGGTTGAAAGGTAAGAGAGTATATTTTGTCACAGTTGTTAAGACATATATGAACACTTGAGTTATAATAGATTCCATATCAATGAGTGGTATAGTAAGTTTGATCATATTTGATGACATGATGATGAAGATTATAGGTCATGATATGATGAGTTTCCATTTTTGGGATCAGTGTAAAAGTATAAGAAAGATTTAAGGTGGTGCATTGGATAAGTCAAAACATGTTTGACTACCTTGGAAATATAACAAGCAGATCTTATTGCAAGTCAATGTGGTCATGATACAAAAATCATGACATCAAGCTATCTGAATTGCTTATGGTATTTGTGTGACAATATTGCAATTTGAACGAAGGGAAAGGATTAAGTGTCAAAAAGTAATGTTTCTAAAAGGATTGTTCTTAAGTAATGTGGTGTGAAAAGAGAGATTTTTAGTATGTTAAGGGTGTGATCAAGGTATCGAGAAAAATAGACAAGATAATAGTTATAGAGTTCACATAAAATATTATATTTGATAGGAAAGCAATGTTATATCCAAATTGATTATCTTATTTTTTGCTAGCAATTGCAGCAAGTAAATCTCTTAATTGAGTGAACTTTAACAAGTTCTTATTTGTAAATCCCTTAACCAAGTGAACTTGTAGAAAAGGTTTTTAAGTCCTCTTATGAGGTGGATCTTAGTAGATATGATTGTACTTTTAATAAGGTCAAAATCACTCTTATCAAGGTGAACCCTCAAAAAGGGTATTTGTAGCTCCTAACAACAAACTCATTTACTGTAATAGCAAGCTTGTGGGTTTCATCCCCACCATGGTTTTCACCCTCTAACCAAGGGTTTCCAAGAAAAATATTTTGATTTTGTGGATGCTTGATATTGTTTTCATTTATTTTCTTACATCTGGCATATGCTTTCTAGTTTTCAAGTTGATATTGAAATTCCACATATCAGTGGTTGAATTTGTACATTTCTTATTTGTACTGATTCAAACAACCCCCCCCCCCCCCCCCCCGCAAGTACCAATGATTTCTAACACCTTCTCCCCATTTTTATATGTAGAGGAACAAGGTATGGAGCTCCTAAACATGAATAAGAAAGATTAGACATAGTTGGAGAGACCCCAAAAAATCCAATCAAAACTTTTAAGTACAAAATATCATTGACATTGTGTCCCTTTGTACAAAATGAGTTTCATTGTGTACCCTACATTCTAAACTTATATTTTTATCAACATGTTAGATCTATGCCTTAGTTTATGTTTCTTCACTTTTATGCTCATTATCAATTTATATTAGTTTATTTTTCTTAGTTTTTTCAATAACTTGACTAATTAATCACTTTAATACATTTACATTATTTTCATATTCTTTCATCACATATTTTAGTGAAAGATCAGTGCCCCACTTAGTGTTTGAGTCTCTTCTTGAACCTAGTAGGGTATCGTCCTTTTGAAATGTACATTATATGAAAGTGGGAAGTGATTTTACCCATCAATACATTACTTCCATTTTCACCTTGTACACAAGTAAAACATAAATCAAAGCATAATTATCAAACTCCAATACTACTCCTTCGAAGATTCCATCACTTTCTTCTCTCTGTAGTGATTGTGTGGTTCTTAGTGTTGCTAAGATGCAATTATGGTTGAAAGTCTTGAGAAATGGTTTGTAATTTGTTATATTTGAAAATAGAAGGAGATCAATTTTATAGAATTCTAAATTCAAACATACAACTCAAATTGATCTAGAACATAATAGATCAATCGTTAAAAATGATTCTGATACTCATATTTGGATAGATTTTTGGATTTAATTGATTGCATAAAATCCAGACCGAATGAGCAATTAGAAAAATTATGAAAAAAATAACAACTCAAGACATTTGAATTTAGAATTTTTAAAAGAAAAATCTTCATATTTATTGCAAAAATTTCAAAATTAGAAATTAGATATGAATAGAATGAAATGAAGTTAATTTGGGATGAAATTAGGATGAAATCAAGCAAGAGGCTACAACACAACGGTAAATTGTGAGCCTCTTAATTGAGAGGTCTTCGGTTTGAATCTACTCAAGTTTAACTAATAATCAAAATAATTAATCACAACAGATAATAATAATTGACCTTGGCTTCAACCTCTTATTGATAAAAATAAAATAAAATTAGGATGAAATTATTTTAAAAATAATCTAGAAGATTAATTAATTTAACAGGAGGAATTAAGGAACCAAACAAAATAATTTGAAACTTTTATTTAAGTTATGGAAAGAGGTAATTAAATTAAATTAAATAACAAAGATTATTTAATTAAAGCTAAAATTGCAATTAATTAAATAATGTATTTATTTAATTAGTATAAAGACAAATGGTGAAATGGTGAATGACTAATAAATTTAGCAAGGAATTGATTTTGGAAGAAATCGTGTTAAAAGATGAAAAGAGTAAATTAATTAAAGAATTATTGAATTAAAAAAGAAAAAGAAAATTATTTTTGTTACTTATAATCATGGGACAATTTTAGGTGTCTACATTAACTAGCTAAGCCCATGAAATTTTGAACATCTTTACTATTTCAAGGAGTATGTCATTTTATCGTAGCCTTGATCTTATCAAGGACAATCATGACTCCTACTGATTGACCCAAACAATGTACTTTATTTTGATAAAAGGTACACTTTTATAGTCTACTATATAACTTATTCTCTTGTAAGAGTTGCATGACTATCCTTAAATATCTATCATGCTCTTCTAAAGACTTTGAATAATCAAGATATCACACATGAAAATAAACACAAAGTTATCAAGTAAATCTCTTGAAGATACTATTCATCAAGTTCATGAATGTTGCAATGCACTCATCAAACCAAAAGGTAATACAACACATTCATAATGTCTAAGTTGGGTCCTAAATATTGTCTTTGGTATATCTTCCTACTTGATCTAAAATTGATGGTACGAGGCTCTTACATCAATCTTAGAGAAAACTATGACTCCCTTGATTTGATTAAATAATTCATCATTTCATGGGAAGGGATAGCAATTTAATAGTCACCTTTTTTATCCTCGTGTAATCAATGCACACATGCATAGTTCCATTCTTCTTGGAAAAAAAATAGTAAATTACCCCATGGTAATACATTAGGTTGGGTGAAAGATTTATCTAACAACTCATGTAATTGCAGTTTCAAGACATATATCTCTATAGTAGTGATCATATATGGTTCCTTGGATTGAGGTTCAACAAATATACAAATAAAATCAAACTCCTTTTTAGGAGGTGATTCAAGTAATTCTTCTTGAAATACATCTTGTATATCCTTTAGAATAGGACAATCATCTAGTGATGGAATGGTGTTATCAAGATCCTTGACAAATCACATAGATCACACACCCTTTTCTATGTCTTTTCAACTACATGACTAAGATTTGTCTCAATTCAATTTCTCTATTCGCTCCTTGTATGTCTATAGGCTTCACTATTCCATCGAGGTAATTCATAATTTTGTCTTGACAACTATTTGTTGCCTTGTGTGCAGTTTACCAATTGATTCGTAAGATTACATCTTAAGAGCATAAAGGAGATGCATAAATAGTCACTCGTGTTTGGAAGCTTAGAAATTCCAACTCACTACATGTTAAGCATTGATCTACCCTATGCTTTGCTCGATTTCCATATTGATTTGGCCTTGGATTTAACATACAACATACTCCAATGGGTAACTTTGGTACAAAATTTGGATCAATGGAATATATAGTAGCTTTTGTATTTATTAAATAGAAACTTGGTGACCAAAGATATACTAGAAATCTGAATAGGAGATGCTTGGAAGGCAAGCTATAAAAAACAACATGAATTTGGTGGTGCTTAACTTTGTTGCCTCTTTTCATTCTTCCTATATGAGCATTGGGGAAATGTATTTGCATATTAGTCCCCACCATAAACATGACAACCATCCAAAGGTCCTTGTCATCCATGTCTCTAGTACCTCTTGAGATTGTTTATTATTTTTATAATTTTGATTATTTGTGTTTTAAAATTTTCTAGATCTCTCCCCTTGTGTACCATTGTTCCTCTTTTTTTTTTGAACACTTGATCCATTTTTTATGTACTATGCATATCGACATTTGCATTAATTTGAGGTCTCAATCCCAAAATTAAGTTATGAGTCTTGAGGTCATGTCCATATGATATTGTGGGGTAAATTGCAAAAGATAAGAAAATATCTTGTAATATTGCATCATTGTAACTATCCCTTATGTGAGATCCTAGAACTCTTTTATTTTATTATTAAAAGATAATTGTAGGAGCAAACTCTTCTAGAAAAGTTGCAACAACACTTCCCAAGTTATCTCTCTCAGTTATAGTTATAACTTTGATTATTCCACCAAGTGGTAATTGCACCTATGAGTTAGCAGGCCTCTCACATGACTTGTGATTTCTTTGATAGATTATGGATAGCACAATATTTCCCTGTGGTAAGAATCCATGCTTGAACAATATCTCTAACTACTTTTCCACCCAAAGTATGCAGGGTGACCTTTTTAAGGTCCCTACTTAATTCTTCTACTATTATGTCCTTATTTTTCACCTTTTCTTCATCATGTTGATCCTCTTCCATTTTTTGTTGTACATCTCCATCTTTCTTTCCTTCTCATTGCATTAATACTCCTCTTTCTTCCTCTATTCTTCCAACCACTAATCTTCTTCACTTTTCTTATTTTCTTCATTATAAGGATTCTCAACATGGACCCCTCCAATATTATATTACAAGTTATTCATCTAGATCTCCTATTGAATCAAGAGGGCTCCTTGAGTTTAGATTTTGAAGAATATGATCCAAGTTCTCATTCTGGCTATTGCTAGGTTTATTACTTGACCTGACTTGATTTGAGTTCCTAGTATTCATTGTAGCTAACAAAGAAAGCTACATCTAAAATGTGCATCTTTAAGTGACACACTCAACCTAGTTCCTAGAGCTTAACTTAGAGCTCTAATACCAAATGCAAAGTTGTAATTCCACATGAGAATGTTTTTATAAAATTGGTTCATAAATGTTATAATAATAATAGCACTAATAGTAATAATGATGATGATGATGATGATATTGCTGATGGTGATGATGATGGTAGTAATAATACACAAAGAATGAGTTTTACAAATAATTCACTCATGAGATAAAATACAATATAATTACATCAAATTCAACCAGTGCACCAATACATCAAATAGACAATGATAAATGTAGCCTATTTAAAGGTTAATTAAATCATACAAATTATACATCGTACCACTTTTTTCTAGATAGGTAATCAAACAAAGCCTTGATTATTTATTATTATTGTTAAGATTAATTATTATTATGTGTTAATAGCAAGTAGATTTGAACCCAAGACCTCGTTGATGAGAGGCTCGCAATTTACCGATGTGTTGTAGGCTCTTGCCTTATGTATTGTATCACTTTACAGAATATACGTATGGAAATTTAGTCTTCCATTGGAAAGTTGGAAAGCTTTGGATTCAGTCTTCCTATCTTTGAAGTTGATATAGTAGAGTTCCATTTGTGTACTCAATTCCAATAACTATTAGAAGAATCACACATTTCTCATAAGATCCTTAAACCATTAGATAGATTTTCTAAGTCTTGCTTTGGAGAAAATTTATATTTGTGCACTTGTAGGCTAGGGTTTAAATCAAAGACTTGATAAGGTAGTGGGAGTACAAATTTTAAACGATATACACTCATACAAAAAATAAACATGAAAGACTAGGACCTCCTATGAGGAACTCAATAAGTGTAATATCACACCTTTTTTAAAACATTTACCAAACAATAACATGTACTTGCAAACAAATTTTATTTGTTGTTACAAGGTCTATTAAGTGTTGAATTGCATTTTTTTGTAGATAAATTTTTTGACACATTCTTGCATCCAAAGGAAAGTTACATTCCACCAATTAAATATGCAAATAGAACTGCAAATTGAAGATACCTTGAAATCAAAAAATAATAGCTAAGTGAATTTTTTAATGCTCCTAAAGGTTGCTACAATAGTGATTAATGTTTTTCCATATATGCTAATTTATAAATAAATATCAATTAATTACATGTATATTAATATGAAGGGTCTTTAATAATATTAAATGGAATATACATGTTTAATTTTATATCAAATCTGAAGAATATATATAAAAATAAAATAATACTGATCATGATATAATATAATACAATAATAATGTAACATCGACTAAGATAAATTATTTATAATTTAATGAAATAAATATCAAACCACTTTATATGTGATATAATTAATACACATACAGTGATAATTACGTGCAAACAAGCAAAAGTCCTTTCATATATGAGATTGCATTATACTTCTATAAGTTGGCACTTGTGATGATAATCCATTGTACCCATGGTAACCTTCTCTTCCTTTTTGGCATCTTCAATGTATATCTAAAAGGTGCTTTTGATATCTTTAAATAAGTATATTGGTTTGTTTTTTATTAGGTTACAAATGGTTTTTGAAGGGGCCTCAGAACCTTGCACAACTAGTTTTTTGCAAGAATCTGTAACCCACATACAAAAAACTACAAAAGATAGAACCTAAATGCCAATAACCCCACAAGCTATAGAAAAAAAAATAGCCATGGATAGATAACTAACCATACCATGAACATGTTGCATCAACAAAAGGCCTAGGCCCTTAAAATAGAATGTAGGAATTTTGTAGGCTCCCTTAGCTTGCGATAAGAAATAAGGGTCTTTCCAAGCTCCCTTGACTTAATCATTGGGTTTTAAAAAGTCACCTAAAGCCGTAAATTCTAGAAATGTAAACATAATCTTCAAAAAAACAATATGGAGAACTATGACCCTTCCAAGCAATCAAACTAAAGAAGAGGAAAATAGGGTTTTCAAAGGCTCCCCCAATATTTACCTTGGGTTTTAGAATGACATTAAAAACCAAAATAAGAAATAACTACATCCCAACATAAAATCAATTCCTCACTTGCAAAACTCCTTGTCTACCTCAATAGAAAAGGAACCCACCTTAGTAGAAGTGGAAAAGGAAGAGATCATGAATTGAGAGAGTCAAATATGATTTCATTTTGAATTCAAACAACCATAAACATGATAAGATCATGTAAAGTTGAAAACAACCTCTCTCACGTTATAAGTCTCCACCTCCATAGGAACTATGAAAGAAAAAGAAAGAAGCAAAATGAGTGAAACCCATCTCATGGCCATTAGATTACACCCCACCTCAAAAGGAGTAGACTCCACCACCATATGATTCATAAGGGGGAGAATCTAGAGAAAAAATAAAGAAGAAACCTTGAGAAAAAATGATTTAGATAGACCTAGGTTTCCATAGGGACAATCATAACCCAAAAAATTCAAACCAACCCAAACCATAAAATAGAAAAGGCTAATACAAGCCCTTGAAAAATAACAAGACCAAATTAGATCCAAAGAAAAGTAAAACCAAAAACAACCTTCATGAAAATAGAGGAAGAAAGGGGAACAACAAACCCCCAAACAAAACAAGGGCTATACCTAGAGAAAGCAATGAATTTCCCCTACTAGTATCAAAGTATAAACAACTGTCTCCACCAAGAGTGATAACCTACATCTACACCACCACATACCTCCATCCTACAGGGGTAGACAAAGGAACAAGTACACTAAAATTAATGACAAGTCCAATAGTGTCAATCGAAATCCAAGAGACACTTGAGCACACAAAGAGTGTAGGGAAACACAATCACCAATAAATCAAGGGAAGAAGCCACTCAATGCACAACAATTGGACTGTAGTTGTCATGCTAGTAATGTTAGCGTAAATAATTATTATTTACACTTTACTTAATTTTACTTAGGATAAATGCATTATTTTATTATTTCTTAGGTTAGACACCTAGGAGTTTGCATACTCATATGAGTTGTCTCGTTGACAACATTGGAATAAACAACTCTAATTTAGCACATGGTGTCTACAACACTAAAGTTTGCATAATCAACGGACTTGTCATATTGACAACACAATTGTTTGCACTCTTAATTAAGCACATGGTGTCTACAACATAATTTTATGTGACACACCTTTGTAGGCTTATCCTCTCATCATCACACTAACTCTTGTGCTTAATGATGGATAATCCACTTCTGGTGGACATGTGCTTAGTTGTGAGGCTTATCATATTGCTAACTCCTAGACATTCTAGAAGCATTCTAGAGGCCTTTCTATACAAGCACTCCTAGTGTACTATACAATCAATTGAATATCATATTGTTATTCTAATTACACTTTGTTGGTCTATTTTTGTGCTAGTTATTGTGCTTCTTGGTCTTGGGTGTTTTTTCCCTAAGGAAAATTCTTACATGGTATCAGAGCCATAGGAGCATCATCTCATAGCCATTGGAGACCATTCTTGCTTCAACTCTCTAAGGACACCCATATTTAGATCCGGAGTATCCGCAGCTATTGGGAGCATCTAGAGCCAAAGAGAATCTCACCATTGCATCAAGAGCGTCAATTTGGTGAAATTTGCCTATATTAGGCTATAGTCAAATTTGAAGCAAATTTTTTTTTAAAAACCGGCACTCGAAGGCCCTGATTTGCAAATCTAGTATGATATATTAGATCTGCATATTTATTTTGTTTCAGATCTGCATTTATTTCTCTATATTTTTTTGGAGCATTTTGTTTGAATTTTTTTAGGCCATTAGGCCTGTAAAGAATTTTTTTTTGTAGGAACCGAGTGGTGAAACCACAGTCCTCATAGAATATTTGGCAGAATATTCCATTTTTGTGCAGCAAGTTTTGATATTTGCTTCACATCATGGTCAGCCACACTTATTCCAATCAGTGAGAAAATCACATTATTCTAGCTGAATTTCCTACCACAGGTTACCTCACTTCATTTCACACCCAGCGGCCTTGATTTGTTACAACCACTGTGGGATTCTTCTTTTAAACACCACACAAGGGTGTTGCATGGCGAATGTGGGATAAAACCCACCTACTGAATTTTAAAAAAACTTCCCATTTGTAGCACTACCATTGATTGCCCTCCAGTCGGTAGCATTGTAGACTTCCAACCCCCAACACTATTTTTTTCTAAAAACCCCCAATTGATGCTGACAGATCCCTGTCCTCCTCTACAACACACTAGCACAGATCCAAATTTGTCCAATCAACAAACTAGCTGACCACCATGTCAGATCTGACATAATAGTGTAGGTTGTATGCTCCACCTAGTGAGACATGTCAACCTATAGGCCTAGTCAGCAGACCGTCTCAGATTGCCACCTTAGCACTATGACAACACAGCCTTGACATGTCAGTAGACAACTAAGTGCCACATGGCACTACCACATTGACATATCCATATGAAATATTACGCATCCACATCACTGGCCGTATAATCTGACTCAACAGCCACACGACCTTTATGTACATTCATACAACTGACGTCAGTAGTAACATCACTGCCACATCATCAGAGGAGGGAATCTTTTGTTGATGTCATCAAATCATTGGTTTAAAATTGACGGTCATCTGATCATCATTCACAGACCCAATTGCACTACTACGATGATTGTTTGGAAATCAAATTTAACCTCACAGTTTGATAATCAGACGCCTCTCCAGATTCAGTTTTGATTTGATAGTGTAACTTTGGGAGGTCATATCTTAGTCATTCGGGCTCCAAATCAGGTGCAATTTTTTTTTATTTTGGGTAGAATTTCTTGAACTTTTTAGTGGTGCTATTATTTTTTGGTTTTCATGCACATATTTGTTAGAAATTGTAGTTTTTGGTGATTTTACCTGTCCAATCTTGCATTTTGCAACTTCAATTGCTATGTACGGGCTCATCTGGACTCCAAATCAGGTTCCATTTTTTTTAAAAGTCAATAATTTTTTTGTCTAATTTCTAGATCTACAATCAAATTATAGGCTTGTGTGAACAAAAATACCACTTTCAAAATTGGTCTTTTCTTTGTATTGTATTGCTTCAAAATTGTTGTACATTGCTTAGTTCCAAATTTGGACTCCAAAAGGAGGTTGTAAATAGTAAATCAAAAGACCACTAAGGCCAAAATTGACAAGTGGCTATTGTAATCACACTAAGTATAAAATGCCAAAATATTTCATTTGGGGCGGGGGGGTTGTTTCTTGATTGAGTGAATAGGGGGGTGTCTCTTGGTATTGTGTTCCTCTTTTCCTGTTGTTATCTTTCATTTCTTGCATCATGGGAAAACTTAACATTCCAAAATTAACACCACATAACTATGGCACATGGTTTATTAAAATATGGTGTAAATTGATGCATGATGAAGTTTCTCAATATGTAGATGGTTCCTTTCCTAAACCAACAAGTGATCAAGTATCCAAAAGTGAAATAGATGCTTGGGTATTGGCATATATATAGCCCTAAGTGATATTAGGATGGGGGTTGAAGAAAAGATCCTCTATCAGACCATGAAGTATGATACATCTAAGGAAGTTTGGGATGCCCTCAAAAACCTATATGGTAAAGTAACTAAGGAGGATGTCTACAAAATTGGAGATCATCTTGTCTCCCTAGATCCTAATACCTTTGATTCAATACAAGATTTTATTATTAAGGTGAATGAATTAAGAATAGAGCTTGAGGATTGTGGTAGTTCTATTAAAGATGACAAGTTGATCTATCTCATTCATAATAAGTTGCCATCCGAGTACTCCACATTTGTTTCTTCTTTCAACACCACAAAGACTACATTAGGGGCTGCCTATAAGAAAATCACTTTTGATGATTATGCTTAGTTGTTAGAGGATGAACAAACTAAGTTGCAAACAATGGGGATTCTCAAGTCTTCAAATTCTAAGGTATTGGTGGCTAATAATGAGGGTTCTCAAAATTCAGCTAGTTAAAGTTCAAACAAAGGAAAGGGCAAAAAGAAGAAGTGGAAGAACAACAAACAAGAGGATACAAAACAATCAACACCAACATCAAATCAACAAAAGGGCAGATCTTCCTCAAATACAAACAAAAAGGGGGACACTAAGAAGGAGAAGAAAAAGTGTGCCTATTGTAAAAAGATGGGTCATGATGAAAATCAATGTTATCATAAATAGATTGATGAGTTGAAAAACATCATGAAGAAACACAATGTTCCACTTCTTAATGGTTATAAAGAGAAAGGATCTTCATCTTCATATTCTAAGGGCAAAGGGCATGCTTTACTCACAAACACCATTAGTCTGGGAGAATGGATCATTGATTCAGGTGCCACACATCATATGGGTGTGTCAAAGTGAGATTTTTCTTCCATGACACATTCAAAGGTACCACACATCTTTGTAGGTGATGATACTAAGGTGGAAGTTGAAAGTAAAGGTGAAGTTGAGATGAAAAATGGAGCATTCAAGGATGTTCTATATGTTCCTAATCTTACCTCCAACCTTCTTTCAGTCTACCAAATGACTCACTATGGAGGTGGAAATAAATTTGAATTTCTTCCAGAAAAAGAATCAAGGATGACTCAATGATCACAATAGGTGAAGCCAATCATGATTCAAGGCTTTACACTTTCTCCTCCTTTGTACCAAAATCAAATGCACAAACCTTGTTATTACATTCAAATGTAGAAAGTAAACTGTAGCATGAGAGATATGGACATCTCAACTATAGATATCTTCAGCAACTTAGTAGCAAAAAAATGGTCGATGGTCTACCTCAAGTATAGTTTTCATAAGGTGTTTCTGTTGATATCTAATTGAAAAGATCATTTGAAAAGAGTATTGTTAAGAAGGATATTGTTAAAGAAGATTATGTGTTTCAATCATTGTTTTGTCACTAATGTCAAACCTTCTATTTTTTGGTAAGACAATTGCTTATATGATTCAAGTACTATCACTTAGTTGATTGATGAGGAGGATTTGATCAACAAAATGTAACAAAAGCACCTAGAGGAAAGGTTGAGTTATTCTTATGTAATGAAGTACAAGGATTAGTTAAGAAAGTGATGACATGATGATCTACTTAAGGTTACAAAATGGTTGGCTACACTTGGAAAGTTTAGAAGAACAAGTTAAATAAAGTTTGTCTGCCAAGCTTGACCGAGTGGATAGTAGGTGTTGAGCAAAGTTAGTGCAAGCTGAGTAGAAAGTTAGTTGGAACTGAGTGAAAGAAAATTCTAGTGGTAGCCAAGCAAGATAGTTGATGCCGAGTGAATTTTAGTTGATGCTAAGCACCAGTAAAATCTAATTGATGCCAAGTGATTTTACAGTTGATGCCAAGTGACGCAGTATGTGCCGAGCATCAGGAGATTGATAATGTCAAGCTATTGCATTATGACAAAGATCAAAGAGTTGCCAAAGATAAGTTGACATTGGAATTTGCAAATCAGGAGGAAGATAAGATTGATGAGTTGGTGGCACTGAACTTGATGTAAACCGTTTTTAGGTGAGTTCAAATAGATTCTAAGAGAAGTTTCTAGAAAAAATAAGATATGGGGTAGATACATTGTATCCTACCTAATCCATCTATAACCCTAATTTAAATTATGGATAATGAGTAGAAAAATATTATAATTTCCTTTATATAGGAATGTCTAGTCATGAAGTAAAAGAGGTTAGAGAGATTGGCGTCATGTGCGAGAACCTAAGGAGGAGAAGGTGCTAAGGGTTTTGCTTCATCAAGTGACCCAAGAAAAGTGTCTGCAATGGCATACCAAGCAAGAAGGCTTAAGGTGATGAATGCTTGAAGGGTGAACAAGTTGCCAGAGCTACAAAGTATGAAATTCAAGCAGAATTAACGAATGAATGAGATCTATAATCTGCAAGTGAAGCTGTAAGTTGTATCAGATCAAAGCTCTATTGTTACTCTCTAACAATTGTATTAGTCATGGTAAATCCTTTGGATTAAGGTTGACCTAAAAATCGTTGGAAAATCCTTTAATAGGGTGGCATTCCAAGTGAATGGCCTAAAGTCCTCTAACAAGGCTCACTTTTAACAAGGTGATTGAAATCTCTTAACTGGGTCACATTTAACAATGTGTATTATAACCTTTAATAGGGTTGGCCTTTCACAGGGCATCAATTCAGAAGAGTGAAACGGAGTAGCATGTTACTGGTGGTTTTTCCCAAATTGGGTTTCCACATTAAATCATTGTGTCAAATGTGCTGATGAATGTGTTGTGTTTCATGCTTTACATTTCTGCAATTTGATTAGACAGTAACCTGTAAGTTTTAAGTATACACATATTCATTTGGATGCATGCATGAATATGAATATTTTATGGGTTCACTAAGATAAGAAAAGTTTTATTTGTATATCTAGACCTTGAATAATTGATTCACCCCCCCCCCCCCCTACCCCGCCCCTCTCAGTTATTCTAAAAGAATTCCAACAATTGGTATCAGAGCCATCTGCTAAATAGAACTAGTTTTAAGGTACTAGAAGCACAAAGATCAGGATATCTAAAAGAGAAGTACCCAAGCTCAACAGAGATAACTTTCTTGTATGGAAAAGGTTGATGAAGCTACACCCTGGAGGACTTGGAGATCATGCACAATCTACCATTACAGTGGAACATGTTGATCCAACAGGAGCCCTAACTACTGAAGATATGAAGAAGAAAAAGGAACACAATCAGGCGATGTTGGAGATTGCCTCTGCTCTAACCTATGTCAAATTTGATGATGTCAAAGGTTGCAACACAACAAAGAAGATGTGGGACACCCTAACCACCATCTATGGAGGAGACAAAAATATTCAAAGAGCCATGTCTAAAATTCTCAGAGGTAAGTTTGATGACATGAGAATGGAACAAGGTGAGAATATTGCTCAATATGTTGCTAGGATAAAAGAAGTTATTAGTGCAATAAGAGGAGCTATTGGTCATATAGATGATGATATTGTGTTAAGAAAAGTCTTGAGAACATTACTGCCTATCTATGCTATTAGAGTTTTTGCAATCCAAGAGTTGAGATGTATTCTAGGAAATGATCTAACTCTTGAAGGTTTGGTAGGTAGACTCATTGCTTTTGACCTATCTAACTTTGACAACTACAAGTTAGAGAGCCTTGAATCTACTTTCAAAGCTAAGTTGTTATTGAATGATTTTAAGGAGGTAAAGCAGAAAAAGAAAAAAAGAAAGATAAAATATGCATCCAGTGAAAATAATACAGATGAGGAAGACGTTGAGTAATTAGAAGCACTACTAGCAAGGAGATTTCATAGAGGTAAAGGCAAATTCAAAGGTAAGTAGCCCATCATTTGTTTCAATTGCAATGAAGTTGGTCATATTGCTGCAAGATGTACATAGAAGAAGAACTACAGAGAAGGAAACAAGGACAAAAATAGAAGAGAAGATGATGGTAGAGATTACAAAGACAAAGGAAAGAAGTCATGCTACATTGCTGATGAACATGATTTTGATGAACATGATGATGAAGTGGTATATGTTGCAATGAAGGATGAATCTGATGAAGATGAGGCAACTGCACTTGTGACTTGTGTGAACAAGAATGATAGATGGATCATTGATAGTGGATGCTCACATCACATGACTGGAGACAAAAGTAAGTTCATTACCTTAACTTGTTATGATGGAAATGTTGGCATTATAGTGTATTTTTCATTAGTGAAAACACTTATTTGATTATGAATGATTACTAGGCTCATCACTCAGTCTATAGTGTATACTAAGCATTTAGTATTTACCTTGTAGGTTCATCACTTAAGCAGTTCACACTGAGCATTCTTGAAGCTACCAAGTGAGTGTACAGTCTAGCAGTGTCCACCGAGCCTACAGTGTTCACCAAGCTTCACAGTGTCTACTGAGTCATCAGTTTGTGTGATGGAAGCCAGTGTTTAATGAGTGATGGATGTGTAGTGTTTACCAAGTGAAAGCAAGGTAAACGAAGGATTCAATTTTTATCAAGTGACACTATATCTACCGAGTCTCCAATGGTTACCGAGTTCCAAGCTACGTTGTGTGATTAGTATGGACTGAGCTTCTACTTCTACCGAGTGCATGATGATGCTGAGTAATGCAGTGGATGCTGAGTATCAATAGGTCGCCAAGTCAGCTTGAAGAACCTAAGTTTTCTACTGTTTGGCTGACTCAGTAATATTTTGTTCACTTGTGTTTCGGCTAAGCTTGCAATTGTAATTATTGGAATGGTATATATGTTATGTATTATATCATTTGCAATGTGTGTGTTTATCAAGGAATGGACATGTAATGCTTTGAAGAAGAGTAAATGTGAATCTGTAGTAGAGCAGAGTATTCAACGAGGTCTACAAGGAGCAGTAAAGATTCATCAGTCACAAGAGGTGATCTGTACATCAAGGATCTAATCAACAATCAAGTTGTAAGTAGATCCACTGTTTCATCCTAATAGGTGAATCAATTTTGTAAATCCTTTAACAGGGTAGACTTAACAGTCTCTGTATAAATCTCCTAACAAAGTGCATACTTAATTGTATGTTTGTAAATCCTCTAACAAGGTAGATCTAGTAGTCCAAATTGCTCTTAACAGGGTAGATCATCAGAAGTGATCAATGTAAGCCCTAACAAGCCAACTTTATACTACAGTAGTAAAGTTTTGTGGGTATCATCCCCACCCCAGTTTTACTTTCTATTTGGAAGGTTTCTGGGTCACCAAAATTTGGTGTTCATGTGTTATAAATGTTTATCTTTCTCATGCATACAATAGATTAGATGAATGAATGATGAATGGATTGAGTACTGAATTGATTTAATTTTTTTGAGGTTACTGATTCACCCCTCCCCTCTCAGTAACCTAGCTAGTCTTGATTATTTCCAACAATTGGTATAAGAGCATTGTGGTTCTCAGGATAAAGTTTGACAGCTTGAACAAAGATCTAAAGGAAAAATGGAGATATTCAAACTTGACAAAGCAATTGAAAATGAAAAGCTAGATCTTGAGATGGCCATAGTTCAACTCAAGGAAGCAAAGGAACACCTTTCATAATCCCTAAAAAGAAGAAAGGAATTTGCAAATTAGATGAATGATCTCAAGTATGTTGAAGAAAAGATTGAAGACTCTTTCCCCTCAAGCAGCTCAGATGAAGCAAACAATGCAATCAAAGAACTCCTAGAAAAGAATGGTTCTCTGCAAAAAGAAGTAAGAATGCTAAGAAGAGAACAAGAAATTCAGTCAACAAGGTTATTTGAAATCTTGGAACAAAGAAACAAATTGGAAAATGAGACAAATGAAAGGATCAATGAAAATCAAAGTCTTATCAATCAACTATCCAATGCAAATGAAGAAATCATGAATCTAAGATCTGAAAATGAAAGCCTAAGGATTGATTTAATCACTGAAAGACAAATCAGTGAAAGTTTGGAAAATGACCTAAATGTTGAAAAGAAAATCAATGAGAGAATGATGAAGTCTCAAGAAGATATGAATCAATTAAATCAACAAAATGAGCAGAATCTTCATAGACAAAAAGGTAAACCAGGACTTGGATATAATGAAGAAGGTGAATCTTCCAAACAAGGTGCCCAAAAGAATCAAAGACCTACTTGCAATCACTGTGGTAAGTTTGGTCATACATCAAACAAATGTTGGAGCAATGGAAAAGAAAAATTCAATGGAAAATGCTACAACTGCAATCAACATGGTCACAAAGCTAATGAATGCAAGGAAAAACCAAAATTTTAAAGTAAATGTCACAAATGCAAGAAGCATGATCACAAGGCATTCCAATGTAGATCCAAATCATTCAATCCGGCTGAACAACTTGTTAAAGCAATATTTGGATGGAATTACAATACATGGTGCAGATGTCATTATTGTGGAGAATATGGACACATTGGCAAAGACTGCTCAAGGCATCACTTGAGAAAAAGAGATACAACAGTAAGATGTTATACATGCACTGAACTCGGTCATATAGCCAAGAATTGCATGAATATAGGAAGAATTGAAGATGAAAAGAAAGCTAAAGCTGATAACATTCAAAAGCAGATGAGATAATAGTGGATTCCTAAATCTATTGAGCAGAACAGTTCAAATGATGGCCACGTCACTCAAGAAGTGGGTGACTCCACCATTTCCAATTAGATTCATGAAGGAGGATTTGGAACTGTATCATCAAGCTATATCTAGAGAAATTCTAAATGAAAGAAAGAAAAAGATCCAATCAGTATTTCAGATACAAAGGGTCACAAGAAATCAGGTCATACCGAGCAAGGTTAGTCACAGACTCAACCAAGCTAGATCGAGAGTAACAAAAGTTTTGTTCGATCATCGAGTTGCAAGTTTCTACCGAGCAAGTGAGTGAATGATAGCCTATCAAGCACTCTGTCATCACAGCTACTTTCCTACTGAGCATTAATGGTAGAATTTTCATCAAAAAGGCAGAATTCGATTTCATCTCTCACCGCATTTTCACAATTCTTAGAGCTAAGTGATTTCAGGTGCATCTAGGCTATTTCAAGCAATTTTAGAGCGAAGGATTTGTTCGAAAGATTTCTATCTTTTACCAAGGATTTTAGAGCGAAAGATTTGTTTGAAATATTTCTATCTTTTTATCGAGAATCAATGGCATCTAGGAGTAGCAGTAGTAGCAAGGCGAAAAGAGGTTCAGAAATGCCGGTTAAGGGTGTGGAGTGGAAAGCACCAAATTTGAAGCTAGTTCTAGCAATTGCAGAGTCACTCGACCCCAATGGAGCTCAATCACAAATTCCACCAAAGTTACTCTTTATCAAAGATATTCGTACACATTTCAAATGTTTTGTTCAAGGGATTGGAACCCAAGAGATGGACAATGCCCTAGGAGAAATGTGTGTTGATGGTTCGCTGAAACCCGAGCATAAGCATCTAGAGACCAAAGGATTAACCCATATCTCGCATATGCCAAGGAATTTCCAGATTAAGTGGATTAGGTACATCCTCAGTCATGTGCACAATGGTCAACTATGGTTAGAGAAGCCAGTATTAATCACCAAGAAGATGATTCATAAGATTACTGGTCTGCCCATGCTAAGTAAAGCAAAAACTACCAAAACCCTAGGTTAGGATGAACTTTAGAAGAAAACCCTAGTCGAATGGGATGGTAGAGGTTTGAAGGTTAGCATTGTTTCTGACGTTGAATTAAGGTTTGGCATTCATGTCATTGCTCACAAGATCTATAGCTCTAGTCATTTTAAATAGTGTGCCTTGTGAGGCCGTGGATTTGGCATTCAAGTTTGTGAAGAAAATTCTGGAATTTGATCTGTCAGAGTTATTGTTAATACAACTAAACAAGAATATGGACAACATTAGAACATCAAAGAACAAACCTTGCAAATTTGGTTCTTTTTTTACATGTCTTTTGTTCTATGTACAAAAATTCTTTCCATCCAAAGGATCTGTTGTGTGGAGAAAAGATATTCCTATTCTATATCAGATAAATGAGTTTGTAGCAGAAATGGGTGTAAACTTTGATAGCATCATGGATAATTATTTTGAAGATTTCAAGGAAAGGATGAATAACAAGTTCTGAATTCCACCACAATTGGTTGAAGACTACAAAGATGATGTATGCTTTATGGTTGACTATGATAGAGTATACATTCAAGCAATCAGGCCTTGAGTTGCATGGGTGAAACCTCTTCCTTATGAGGTCAATATTGATGAAACCAGGGATATTATGGAAGCACTGGTGAATGAGCCATTAGATCCAAAGCAATCCACTTTTGGAACTTATGATGAGGCAAAGGCCAGAATTGAGCTTGAAATCAAGCTACCCCATGCTATCAGCAAAGGCAAGAGGAAGATAGCCAAATTGAAAACTGCAACTGGCCCTCTCATGCTTACCCAAGGAAAAGGAGAAGAATCAGAAGAATCAAAAGATGAAGATGAAATTGAGAAAGAGGTAGAGCCAATCAAGAAGAAGGGCAAGGTCATCATTACCAAGCCACCCAAAGCCTCCATAGTTGTGTTTACCAGAAGATCAAAGAAGAAAGGAGGTAGTGAAGTTGTATTCAGTAAGCCCCCTCTCACCTTCCAAGAAAGATTGAAACAAATGGAAGAAGGTGCAGGCATCTCAAACTTCAAGGCTTTAAAGTATGAAACTAGAATAGATGCTAAGAAAATACAAATTGAGGAGCTAGTACTCTCCAAGATGGGAAAATGGAAATATTCCCTTGATCAAATTACCTCTCAAATTTCTAATGAGTTACTAGCAAGATTACAACCTGGATGGGAATCAACTATGCAAACTGCAAAGGATATATATGAACAATCTTTGAGACAGTTGCTACTGAGCCTTACCAATGTAGAGGTAAAGGAAGCAATGAAGAAGAATGAAGACAAGATGACAATCAGGTTTCATACTTGTTTAATTTTGATAAAAGATATTGAGCGTATAGTTAAGGATGCTACAGAAATGTGGAAGAACATCTATCATCTACATAAGCCCAGTAATAATCCTATAGAAATCAAAGATGATGATGATGATAGTGACAATGATGAAGAAGATAATGCTCCATGTGTCAGTAAAAATTGCAGCAGAAGTTATTGCAACCCTTCCTCACTCTCCACTAAAGACTGTTACATCTACTATGGAGACAACTTCTGCAAGTGAGACTGTGAGCACAACAGCCACGTCAATAGCTCAATCATCACATGTCACCTCCCAACTTCAAGTATCTTCAATGGAAGTGTCAAGCACTTCATCTACCGAGCTACAGCCCTCTTCATCAACTCCTGAGTCATCTACCTCAACAATATTTACAGCTGCCAGTTCTTCAATGGTGATAACTTCTACTGCAACATGTACAATAAGTTTGCTAGTTTGCTCTACAATTTTGTCATCCATAGCTTCAACTGCACCAATTTTTGTTCCAGTTAGTTCTTCAGTTGTAAGTATTCCAATTGGTACATTACCTATTGATACTTCATTTTTAGGAAGCACATCAATTTTGGATATAGTTAGCACCTCTCTCAATTTTCCTCTAGTTGGACCAATTCAAGTTTTTTCTACTAGTCCAACTTCATCAACTATTGTTTTTGTTTCTAAATCCAAAGAAGTAAGCACTGGAGTAAAACCAAAGACTCCACTAAAACTTCTGCTTACTGGCAAGGCAATTGATGAGGATATAGACTTGGATAAGGAAATTGTTATACCTAAGATAGATCTGGATACTGCCACAGTTGATGAAGTGAGGCTGGTCAGTTAGCTTTTAGAGCAAAGACCAAGGGATAAACAACTTAGAGATGAGAGAGATAGAGAATTCACTATAATTGGAAGTGCTAAAAATATAATTACTGAGGCAATAGGTGTTGATGTGGATTCATCTCAACACATTTTTTTACGATTAGAAGAGGTCATACATAAGTTCAATGAGGACACTTCTGGCCAAGAGAAGCTTATAGAAAAGGCAGAGAAAAAGTTTGACAATAAAGTGCTTGAGCATATTGCTCAACAAATAGCCATTAAGCAGATAGAACTTTCTACAATTTTGGCTAATCTTGAAAATTCCTTTACAAATGTAACATCCCTTTTTGCCAAGCTATGTGATGTTACTGAGTATACAAAAGAAATAAAGGTAAAATTGAATAAAATTGATGAGGATCTTAAGGCCAGTGCTCAAAAGTTATAGCTTGACCCTAGTTCAAGCTTCATACATCACATAAAGATCAGATTCCTGTTAGACATGCAGGCAGAACTATTGAGAGAGGAAGCAAGGATCTGGTCTACACTAGTAGACATCCAGAACATGATCCTTCCTATCATGGACACAATGCAGAAGCACATTGCTTATTCAAAAGCATTGACCCGTGACAACAATTTTTCAGTTGCAGATCATATGATTGAACTATCAGCAAAAGTCCAGGTTGCACTTCATATCTGCATAATTTTGAAAGAGAACTGGGATAAGACATTAGCTCTTATTCTTAAGGTACATTTTGAGTTTCTCTCACATTTTGGTGTCTCTGTATAAGTATGATTACCTTTGGCATTATTGTCAAAAAAGTGGGAGTAAGAGATAGTAAAAGTCAAGGGGAGTAAGAGACAATGGAGAACATGAGGGAGAATATAATAGATTGATATATGTACAGTGATAAGCTATGTATATACCATGCTATATGTATGGGGGAGATATGTAAAGATATGTAGGAAATGTATATACAATAGATTTGCAAAGATCAATTTTGAAAAATCAAATCTAGTATGTCAGTGTACACAAAGTTTGGCTCATAAGTGTTTTTTTTTGTCACTAATGCCAAAGGGGGAGATTGTTGACATTATATTGTATTTTTCATTAGTGAAAACACTTATTCGATTCTGAATTATTACCGAGCTCATCACTTAGTCTATAGTGTATACTGAGCATTCAGTGGTTACCTTGTAGGTTCATCACTTAAGCAGTTCACATCGAGCATTCCTGAAGCTACCGAGTGAGTGTGTAGTCCAGTAGTGTCTACCAAGCCTACATTGTTCACCGAGCTTCACAGTGTCTATCAAGTCATCAGTTTGTGTGATGTAGTGCCTGCCCCTAAGTCGCATTTCTGTCATCATTGCCAAACTCTTTTAGGCCATTTTATGTTTGATGATTAGTATTATTATTTTAGAGATTATCAGATGTTGTTGTACACTCAGTTTATTATATGATGAGATGACTTGGTACTCTATATTTCATGCATGTATGATGACTGTTCAATGTTTTCAATTATCAATGATGATTAGTTATATGGTTTATTATCACACGTGCTTTCTTATGGATACTTACCCCATACTGCATGTGTATGGTGTGCGTGTTTGTTTTCTTTATGTATGGTGTTTCTGATGTGGTTAAGGAAGGGAGTCGTAGTCACCTGCTAGTCGGGATCTACACGATGCACCACTTCCTGCCATTGTCTGTTTAACTTAGAATATTGTGTCTGTACATGCGTGAATTTTATGCAGGTTGCAGGTACCGGGTATCGACTTCCCTGAATTGCCAGGATGAGCGTACCCTATCGCATTATCTCAAATGGTAAGAGAGGGGAGATAAACTCTTAAGTCCAAATCCTAAACCCTTTAGCCAATTGTCCTAATTGATAATTAGGACAAGTATCTGAGTTAAGTACCCTCTGAATGCATCAAATGATGTTATTTCGTGATTATAACCCTTTTTGTTTGATTTAGTATGGTTCTTCTATGATGGGTTTTTATATGTTGCTTTATGAGTCCTTGATGTATTTTCTATTAATTAAGTTTAATTAAAAGGATTAATTAATGATTTAATTTAATAGAAAATTATTATGATATTTTAATATTTAATTATATTTAATTAATTGAGAAATTAATTAAATAAAAAGTATTAAATTTGGAAATAAAAGTTTTAAGTATAATTTTAGAATGTGATAATATTTATTTAATTTAATAATAATATATATTTAGAGTTCATTTTTAAATAAATGCTAAATATTATTATTAATTGAATTAATAAATATTTTATCAATTAAAGTTTCTTAAATAAATTAAAAGTGGAAAAGATATTAAATTATTAAAGGTTTCTAGATCGCATGATCTAGGCATGAGTTTAAATATAAAAGAAATTAATTAAAACGATTAATTAATGATTTAATTTAATAGAAGATTATTATGACATTTTAATATTTAATTATTATTTTTATTTAAATTGAGAAATTAATTAAATGAAAGAAATTAAATTTGGAGATAAAAGCTTTAAGTCTAAATTTAGAACGTGATAATATTTAGTTAATTTAATAATAATATATTTAGAGTTCATTTTTAAATAAATGCTAAATATTATTATTATTTGAGTTAATAAATATTTTTATCAATTTAGTTTCTAAAATAATTTAAAAAGTGAAAATATAATTATTTAATAAAAGATTCTAGTTCGCATGACTTATGCATAAGATTAAATAAAAGAAATTTATTAAAAGATAAAATAAGTGAAAATAATAATGTTACTTTAATTTCATAAAGTGCGCATGGGATTAAAAGTAATAAAGATTAAAAATAGAAGTCAAGTAGAATATTAAATAAAGTTATTCAACTTAATCTGCATGAAAGATGAATGCAAAATAAAATAAAAGATAAGAAAGGTTAATTGGAGTTAACTCAGTTGTGCAAAGAGTCTTCTCGGGTGAACGCACAATTAAGTGCCCCGGTTTGAGGAGAAAATTTGCTTATCACAAACGTTGGGGGTTCATTCTTGGAAGAGGAATTGGAGACAACATTTTTAGAGACGAATTTGGACGCGGATTTTGGAGGCGAATCTTCTCACAATTCTTGGGTGTTTGTGTGTTAGCATCAGATTCAGGTAGGGTCTTGTGTTTTGATCATTGCTTGAATTATGCAATTTGATATTTCTGTCTACTTCGTGATTGTAAGAACTTGTCTTCTCAAATTTCATTGTATGAATGTGTCAATTCTTCATTCTGGACCTTTTTGCTATTCGATTTCATCTGTAAATCTAGATTGGAGAACCATTTTAGAAAATCTCGTTCGTAGGTAAAAAGGGCATTTGGGATCAAATTGGGATCTGTGTTTAATTAATAGACTTAAAGAATTTAAATTTGGCAGGAGTTTGAATCTTTGGAAATGAAAATTGTAGTTGAAAATTCGAATGGTTAATATTATTTTCTCTATCAGATTATAATTGTGAATGTTTATAAAAAAATTTTAAAAAAAAAAAAAAATTTAAAAATTTAGAATTAATTAATTATAAAATATATGTAATAATAAAACATATATTATTGAACTTAAATGAGAAGGGTTGTCTTTTAATAAACATTAATTATTTTATATATATTGTTAAATAAATCTAATTTAAAATAAACTTAATTTATACATTTATTAAAAAAAAACAAGTTAGAGTTTTAAAAAAAAAAATTAATTAATTAAAAAAAAAAATGTTAAAAAAAAAAATTAATTAAATATTTTGGGTGGGGCGGGGCCACCACTTCCCACGCCCCACACGCTCTCCCACGCTGCCGCAGCAGGTGGTACTGCTGCGCAGCAGCAGTACTTCATACTGTTGCCTGCGGCAGCAGTAACACCTGCGGCCGTAGGTGGACGGCAGGCCGGCGGGCCTTTAAAAATGCCATATTTTTTATTAAAAGTGAATCGATTTAAATTTTTATGAATTGTTTTTGTTTAGAATTTTTTTTATTATTATTAGATAAATTAAAAATTATTAAATTTTAAATTATATTGAAATTTTATTATTATTTATTAATAATTTAATAAATAAATAAATTATTAATAAATATAATATGATTCGTTATGTATCATTAAATAATCTTAGTTATAGTTTGACTTAATTAAGATTAATTAAATCGAATATTTGTGTAAGCAAGTTTAATATTATAACATCGATTTTAATGGAAGCTCAGATTATTATAATCAACAGGGATTATTAATAATTTAATTATTACCTTAGATTGTTTTAGGACTTTGACTTAAAGTCAATTAAGGGTAATTAGGTGTTTCATTTGGAGTTAGGAACGGGTTACTTTGTAATGGTGAACTATGGGTTCTATTTGTTTAAAACATACGTTCAACTGGAAATGGAAACCCCAATAGTATATTATCAATTAAATTGAACTATAAAACTTTTTATTTAAAAATAAACACTGAAAACTGAAACCTTATTGTTTAACTCAACTGTATATTTCAAATCAAAACCAATTGTGAGACTATGATGTTTTCTATATATTGTTTATGTTTGAGTGTTATGGGGTTGGTTTAGCGTTGACCAGTTTAGGTTGTCCCCAGAGGCTCGGGGTTGTGAATGCGATGTTATGATGATTTGTTCTCGATCTTTTCAAACCAACCAAGGTAATGTGATAGTATGCTCTATGATGGATGTATTTACTGTTTGTTATTGCTTTCCAATTTCCTTGTGTGAAGCTGAGGTGTATGTATTTGAGATACTTGACTTAACCATTTTCGAGTCTCGATCAGTTATATTTGATAACCATTTTTGAGTCTCGATCAGTTATACTTGGTTTGCTTTTCGGTCGCTTGAGAGGACTGAAGTGTTTGTTATGTTCTTGATGATGTCATGTTTTGACTTGACCATTTTGGAGTCTTCGATCAGTATTGTAATTTACTATTGGGATACTTTCTGGTTGCTCATTGGAGAACCATTGGATTTTGTGTTTTATCATTGATGCCTTCAGTTGCTGATAGAGAACTGTCGTGGTCATATGATTATTATTTGGTGCTTATCTGTTGCTCATGAAGAACTAATGTAGTTTTGTGGCTTATCTTTTATGATGTCTTTTCAGTTGCTTGTATAGAACTGAGGTGGTTTTACTATGATTCTTTGATTTATGATTTCATGAGCCTAGGGTAGGTTATCTATGTGTAGAGTCGAGAAGTGGTTTGCAATGGGGATCGGGGCCCTAAGAGGCTGCCTGGAGTAACCCATTGTAAGTTGTTTTAATAAGTGAAAACATTTACACTAAATAAGGGAAAATGAACCTAATAAGATAATTGTATGTTCTCTCCCATGCCTTGAGTGCTAGTACAGACTAGGATGGGGTAGAGAGAACGCTTGGTTACGACCTTGCATTCCATAGTATGCCTCGTCAGTACGAGAGGATACTAATGGCCGCAGGGATCAGTAGGGACCCGGGATTCCTAAGGGATTGCTCGGGTAACTTCTACGTGACTTTTGCGATGACACTTTCCCGCTTGCATATTAGGTTTCCTGCGTGTCTTGTGGTACCTCTGGGATCTAGATGTCTATCTATGTTGGAACCCTTGAGTTAGTATACTTTTAGGATTTCCCAAACTTAGAGAGTACTTGTGTTTTGTGTTTTGATACCTTGTTTGGGACTTGAGACTATCTCCTCAGCGCGGTGGGAGTGGACCATTTAGGTTCCACGCGGTCGGGTGGTAGTGCTTTTACTCTTACCATTGAGATCCGTTCCGTGGTCACTGTGGCTGGAGTTTTCGTGATTGGCATTTACCTTCACTATGTCCTTGGAATATTATGTTGGATGGTTAGATTTTATGTTAGATGTTTTATCATTATGGATGTATGGACGTATCAAGTATGGTGAATAGTTTTGTATATTTCTTTACTGTACTTTGTATCATGGATTCATGGAGGTTGATGTATTTCTATTATTACATATGTATATTCTTTTAAGCCTTTCATACCCTGTGACTTGTACAGTGGATGATGGAGCATTCCGAATTAATTTGCCAAGGAGCATTCAGAACAAATGTATATTATGGACATTGGAGTTTCTGATTATTCTTTATTATGTATGTATTAGTTGTTAGACTTAGAATTTAATTAAATTTAAACGTGACTCAACGTCTTGGGATCTTTAAGAAATGTAACTTGCAATGTATGTTTGTCAATGATTACATGTTATTGCTTCCGCTACTTTGTGTTTGATGTGTATGTTATACATTCTTACTTTAAAAAAAAGAAAAAAGAAAAAAATATTTAGCAAACTTAGTGAAACTTTAGGTTAATTCTTTTGGATCCCTTGGCGGGGCGTTACATGATGGAAGCCAGTGCTTATCGAGTGATGGATGTGTAGTGTTTACCAGGTGAAAGCAAGGTAAATGAAGGATTCAATTTTTACTGAGTGACACTATATCTACCGAGTCTCCAATGGTTACTGAGTTCCAAGCTATGTTGTGTGATTAGTATGGACTGAGCTTCTACTTCTACCAAGTGCATGATGATGCCAAGTAATGTAGTGGATGTTAAGTATCAAAAGGTCATCGGGTCATCTTGAAGAACTTGAGTTTTCTACTGTTTGGTTGACTTAGTAATATTTTGTTTGCTTGTGTTTCGGTTGACCTTGCAATTGTAATTATTGGAATGGTATAATATGTAATGTATTATATCATTTGCAATGTGTGTTTTTATCAAGGAATGGACATGTAATGCTTTGAAGAAGAGTAAATGTGAATTAGTAGTAGAGCAAAGTATTTAGCAAGGTCTACAAGGAGCAGTAAAGATTCATCAGTCACAAGAGGTGATATGTACTTCAAGGATCTAATCAGCAATCAAGTTGTAAGTAGATCCACTATTTCATCCTAATAGGTGAATTAATTTTGTAAATCCTTTAATAGGGTAGACTTAACAGTCGATGTATAAATCTCCTAACAGAGTGCATACTTCATTGTATATTTGTAAATCCTCTAACAAGGTGGATCTAGCAGTCCAAATTGCTCTTAATAGGGTAGATCATCAGAAGTGATCAATGTAAGCCCTAACAGGCCAACTTTATACTACAGTAGTAAAGTTTTGTGGGTATCATCCCCACCCTAGTTTTATTTTCTATTTGGAAGGTTTCTGGGTCACCAAAATTTTGTGTTCATGTGTTATAAATGTTTATCTTTCTCATGCATACAGTAGATTAGATGAATGAATGATGAATGGATTAAGTACTGAATTGATTTAAAGTTTTTAAGTTACTAATTCACCCCTCCCCTCTTAGTAACCTAGCTAGTCTTGATTATTTCCAACAGGAAATAGTGTAAAGTTTGGTAATGATGCACCATGTTTGATAAAAGGAAAAGGGTCTATCAAACTCACAAACAAGATTTCATGTGACAATGTTTACTATGTTGAAGGATTAAATTATAACTTGTGAAGCATGTTACAATTGAATAATCTGGGATGCAAGGTTGAATTTGAAAACAAAATTGCCAAGATATATGACACAAATGGGAAGCTAATCGAAAAAGGTGATCAAACTAGAAGTAATCTATTCTATCTTGATATTGAGGATTCTACTTGTCTTATTGCAAAACCTGATGATGTATGGTTTTGGCACAAGAGATTATGTCATGTTAATTTTGATAATTTGGTTAGTATCAGTAACATGAAAAGAGTTAGAGGTTTGTCTAAGTTGAAGAAACCTAATAATATAGTATGCAAACAATGTCAGCTAGGAAAAATGTCAAAGCCAAGCTTGAAGAGTAAAGATTACACCTTTAAGGAAATACTAGAAATTGTTCATATTGACTTGTGTGGACCTATTGAATGCAAAGCTATAGAGGAGATAAGTACATAATGTTTTTTGTTGATGATTATTTTGGAATGATAATAGTCATGTTTCTAAAATAGAAATTTGATGCTTTTCAAATGTTTAAGTGGTACTTGGCAAGAGTTGAAAAAGAAACAAGTAAGAGTCTGAAATGCTTGAGATCAGAAAGAGGAGGAGAATTCACTTCAAATGAGTTTGAGATGTTCTGTAATGACAGTGGAATCAAAAGATAGATGTTTGCACCTAGGACCCCTCCACAAAATGAAATTGTTGAAAGAAGAAACAGGTCTACAATAGACTGTGCAAGAACACTTATGATGGAAAGAATGTTTCTCTGAAATACTAGAGAGAAGCTGTAAGTACTATTGTATATACCTTGAATTGTGTGCAAGTCAAGAAAGGTACTCATTCAACACCTTTTGAACTATGGTATGGATATCCACCTAATGTGAAATACTTTAAGGTATTTGGAAGTAAGTGTTATATTCTTAAAGATGTTAGAAATGGAAAGTTTGATGCAAAAAGTGAGGAAGGTATATTCCTTGGATACTCCACAAGAAGCAAAGCCTATAAGTTTTTAAATACTAACACTAACAAAATTGTGGAAAGTGCAAATGTGAGTTTTGATGAATTTACAAAAGTACATGAGGCTGAAACTATGAAAGAACAAGAAGAATACAAATCATTTGTATACTTATATGAAGGAATGCCATCTGAAGAAGATGCTACAAATCAAGTTACAAACCAACAACAAGTCTCAGTAACTACCGAGTCACATCCTGTGAATGTCGAGTTGCATTCAGGAATCAAGCTGCATTTAGATGCTGAGTTGTAGAATGAAGAAAATACACATTTTGATTTTGAGACCAGTATACATGAAAGAGATGTTGAGATAATTGATAGAGATGCACATAGTGACTCTAAAGTTGAAAGACAAAATGTAGAAACAAGAGCTGAGCCAAGATTGTCTAAATACGTCAAAAGACATCATCCTGTTGATCAAATAATTAGAAACAAAGATGCTAGGCCAATGACAAGAAATAGATCGAGAAGTGAATCATGTTTGTTAAGCATGAAGGAGCTCAAAATAATGAAAGATGCATTGGAAGATGATGACTGGTACAAAGCCATGGAAGAAGAGATTCAACAAATAGAGAAGAACAAAACATGGAGTCTAGTTCCTAGACCAAAAGAAAACAATGTGATTGGCACCAAGTGGGTATTCAGAAACAAGCTAGATAAGAATGGTGAAGTGACAAGAAATAAAGCAAGATTAGTTTGCAAAGGATATGCACAAGAAGAAGGAATGACTATGGTGAGACATTTTCCCTTGTTGCAAGAATTGAAGGAGTGAGAACTCTACTTGCTTATGTTGCATACAAAGGTTTCACAGTTTATTAGATGGATGTTAAATCTGCATTTCTAAATGACATACTAGAAGACGAAGTCTACATAGAATAGCCAGAAGGATTTGTTGATAATAATAATAAGAACATGGTATTTAGACTGCACAAAGCCCTATATGGATTGAAAAAAGCAACAAGAGCATGGTATGAGAGATTTCATACTTATCTTGTGAAGATTGGATTTGAAAGGAATGGTGATAATATCAATCTATACATAAAGCCAGAGAAAGATAAAAGTACTTTGTTATCTGAGATATTTGTTGATGATATCATATTTGGAGGACAACATGCTTTATGTAAAGATTTTACAAAACAGATGAAGCAAGAATTTGAAATGTCTATGTTTGGAGAGATCAAATTCTTTATGGGATTGCAAGTATATCAGATGAAGTATAGTATATACATCATTCAGTTAAAGTATGTCAGAGAGATATTGAAGACATTTAGACTAGAGGATTCCAAACTAGTAAGTATACCTATGATGATAGGACATAAGTTGTCAAAGAATGATGATTCAGCTGAAGTGAATCAAACACTATACATGTCTATGATTGGAAAATTGCAATATGTAGTACATAGTAGACTTGATATTGCATTAGCTATGGGGATAGTTGCAAAATTCTCTGCTAATCCCAAAGAGAATCACTTGATGACTATGAAGAGAATAATGAGATATCTAAAAGAAATAGAAGAGTTTGGTTTATACTACAAGAAGAATGAGAAGTTTGAACTAAGAGCCTACACTAATGCTGATTGGGCTAGAAACATTGATGACAGAAAAAACACCAATGGAGGAGCATTCTTCTTAGGCAAAAGACTAGTTACATGGACTAGCAAGAAACAAAGTTGTACTTCCCAATCTACTACTGAAGCAGAATATGTTGCTCCTGCTATAAATTGCACAAACATTGTATGGATCAAACAACTACTCAAAGGAATGAAGGAAGAAATCATAGAACCAGTGATACTTTATTGTGATAATACAAGTGTTATCAATATATCAAAGAATCCAGTGATGCACATAAAGACAAAGCACATTGCAATCAAGTATCACTATGTAAGAGAGTTAGTTCAAGACAAAGAGGTGAAGATGAAATATGTTAACTCAAAGGAGCAGATTGTTGATATCTTCACAAAACGATTACCTAAGGATGCTCATGAGTATCTAAGAGATAAACTAGGGGTGATACCCCTATCAAAGGCTATGTAAGAAACAGAGGGAGTGCCTTGCATCAAATAAACTAATGTTCATATAATACAAATTGATGCAGTAGATCTTACTTTAGGAACTGTCTAAAGTAATCACAAAACTGAAACTACAAATCAGTAACAATGTAATGTCCCCATTTTAGCAGTTGACCAAGTGTGTGTGCGTTAGCTTTGTTCTACATGGTCCCAAGGGCTAACGAAGGGTTTAATGGGATCTTGGAGTGTTTTGGCCTAGTCATTTCTAGTTTGGGCCAAAACGAAGTTGATTTACTCAGTTTCAAGCATACTTACTATTTTTAGTAAGTCGACAGGACACAGTGCAGGTCAATTTTGGTGATTGGATTCGATACTCCTCGGTGAGAGCTTTCCAATGAGCTATCACTCGCATTATTCGGAGTCCGATTGCTAATGCATTTTAATGCCTGAAGTTTTATTAAAGTAACGTCTAATTTAATTGTAAAATATTAAAGTGTTACTTTAATATTTATTTTATGGTGATGTGTACCCAAGGGAGACATAAGGGGTATTTTAATATATGTTTTATATTACACATCTTTATCCCACATTGCCCATATGAGTTGAGCGGACCCGTGGGAATAGAATAAAAGGAAGCATTTGTAGCTTCATTAGACAGGTTGAATATGAGAAGAAATTGGTGTGTGAGTTGCAGCTTTGTTCTTGGCATTTGAGGACGTCTATCCTCTCTTGTAACATTCTAGACGTCATTCCCTTGGGGTTTGGCCTTTGGAATTCTTTCTTATTGGCTTCATTATCAGGCAGTTTAGTTGCATTTCCGGCTACAGGCAGATTTGATATTTTGCTCATATCTTCTTCACTACTTGTCCGACGCTTATGCCACTTGGAGGGAATGGTATTATGAAGGTAGTGGACTGATTGGAGGACAAAGTATTGTAGCAGCAAGTTCGTACGCATGGGCTGGAGTATTATGACAATATTGCTGAAGTAATTAGTGAGTTGATAAATCTGCCATGTATTTGGTTTTATGAATTCTGAAAATAACATTTTATTAGCAGCAGTTCATTTCCACTTTGCATATTGTTGTAGTTTCTTTCTTGTTTATGTTGTATGATACCAATTCCATGCACGAAACACAACAAACAAATAAACGTTTGATTTCCAGAGTTATAAGGGGTTTTAAGTAGTTGAATGCAAACTGTTTGACATAATTCCTTTCAGCAATTTGGTTTAGTTTTTGGGACATTCAGGGGTGCCCATTACACACAAGTAAGGTGACAGAGGGAGAAATTAAAGAACTTGCAAAATCCTATATCTGCATGTATTAAAGATGCCAAGTGTTTGGCATATGTCTTTGGCATTTTTGTTAAAGAGGGAGAAAGAACATTAAATTGATCATCATCAATAGAAAAGTGGAGAAAGTACATAAAAAGATCAAGAGATAAGAGGGAGAAAGTCCTAAACTGATTTGTTGATCAGAGAAGGAGAAAGATGTTAGAGAAAGGATCAAAACAAAGAGGGAGAATCGATCACCATTAGAGGGAGTTATAAGAAAGAGTTTTGGTAACCAAATTAGAAGATAAAAGTTGTTAATAAAAGGAATATAAGTTTTCTTTTTGGTATTGTCTTATTGTTTTAACCTAGTTAGTTTGGTTGAACAAGATGTTCATCATTTGATTGACTTGGTTGATCATTTTGGTTTGCCATCAATGCCAAAGAGGGATATTGTTGATATTTGGTTAAAAAGATCATTTGAAAAGAGTATTATTAAGAAGGAGATTGTTGAAGAAGATTATGTGTTTCAATCATTATTTTGTTGCTGATGTGAAACTTGTTATTTGTTGGTAAGACAATTGCTTATATGATTCAAGTACTATCACTTAGTTGATTGATGAGGAGGATTTGATCAACAAGATGTAACAAAAGCACCTAGAGGAAAGGTTGAGTTATGCTTATGTAATGAAGTACAAGGATCAATTAAGAAAGTGATGACATGATGATCTACTTAAGGTTATAAAATGGCCGACTAAACTTAAAAAGTTTAGAAGAACAAGTTGAATAATGTTTGTCTGCAAAGCTTGACCGAGCGAATAGTAGATGTCAAGCAAAGTTAGTGCAAGTCGAGTAGAAAGTCAGTTAGAGACGAGTGAAAGCAAATTCTAGTGGATGCAAAGCAAGATAGTTGATGCCAAGTAAATTTCAGTCGATGTTGAGCACCGGTAAAATCTAATTGATGCTGAGTGACGCAGTATGTGTCGAGCATCAAAATATTGATAATGTTGAGCTATTTTATTATGACAAAGATCAAAGATTCACCAAATATAAGCTAACAATAGAATTTGTGAACCAAGAGGAAGATAATATTGATGAGCTGGTGGCATAGAACTTGATGTAAACCATTTTTAGGCAAATTCAAATGAATTCTAAGAGAAGTTTCTAGAAAAGATAAGATACAAGGTAGATATGTTGTATCCTACCTAATCCATCTATAACCCTAATTTAAATGATGGATAATGAGTAGGAAAATATTCTAATTTCCTTTATATAGGAATGTTTGGTCATGAAGCAAAAGAGGTTAAAGAGATTGGTGTCATGTGCGAGAATCTAAGGAGGAGAAGGTATTAAGGGTTTTGCTTCATCAAGTGACCCAAGAAAAGTGTCTACAATGGCATACCAAGCAAGAAGGCTTAAGGTGATGAATGCTTGAAGGGTGAATAGGCTATTAGAGATGCAAAGTATGAAACCCAAGCAGAATTGAGGACTGAATAGAGATCTATAATCTGCAAGTGAAGTTGTAAGTTGTATCAGATCAAAGCTCTATTGTTACTCTCTAACAATTGTATCAGTCTAGGGTAAATCCTTTGGATTGAGGTTGACATAACAGTCATTGAAAAATCCTCTAATAGCATGGCATTCCAAGTGAATGGTCTAAAGTCCTCTAACAAGGCTTACTTTTAATAGGGTGATTGAAATCCCTTAACCAGGTCACATTTAACAGTGTGTATTGTAACCTTTAACATGGTTGGCCTTTCAAAGGGCATCATTTCAGAAGAGTGAAAAGGAGTAGCATGTTACTAGTGGTTTTTCCCAAATTGGGTTTCCACATTAAATCATTGTCATGTCCCCTTTTCAAATAATTAAAAAAAGAAAATCTTTGCTAAGGCAGGCAGGCCCAAGAAAGTGAAGTTTCGGAAAAAGGGGGTTAATCTTTGGAAACCGTTGGACTAATAAATGAAAATTATTATTAAAATAAGTTTCATTAACCTCTCTTGGACGTGAGTTACAATTATGCCCTCTTTTAAGGGGTTTGGAGGCATTTTGGGCTGATTCCAGACTTGATTTTCGCTCATTCTTTGTTATTCTTCAGAGGCTGCCAAACCTGTGGAGAAGGAGACCCAAGAACGGGAGTTTGCAGGTTTCCAGGGAGACCCAAGAACGGGAGTTTGAGGTTTCCAGGAAGGCTAAGGATGGGAGTTTGAAGCCATTCCATGTGCATGCTCATACAGAGTTTGCCTTTGTGCTGAACAGTGCAGATTTGTGAGTTTCCGGGTGTATTTTTGTAAGAGTTTGGTGTTTCCGGTTGAGTATTTCATATCAGTTTTGGTTGCTGCTGTATTTTAGACTTTAAGCTGTTAAAATAGAGCTGAATATATATATATTGGGATGTGATTAAACTTCTGAGATAGATTATTAGTGTTCTTGTGGTGTTTCCGGGCATATTTTGTGCTATTTCGGGAGCCCGATGAGCATAGTTTTGGTCCTACATTTTCGAGCTGTTGTGTAAAGGCTATACGGATCTGGAAATGTCAATTTGTAGGCTGTTATGCTGCTGAAAGTTTTGTAAAAATTTCCATTTTTAGATTCATTAATAATTTGTGAAGTTGTGAAGCTTTTAGCACTATTTTCAACATACCCGATTTGGAGTTTCTTGAGGAATTTGGTGGATCTTTGGGATATTAGCTATTTGATTTTAAAGATCTGATTAGAGGTTGAAAATATCATGAAAAATCAGAAAAGGGACATTTCAGTGGTATCAGAGCCATGATCTTGCCAGCCTGAGGGTTTGTAGAAGTTGCATGTCAGTTTTAACAACTACCCAGATCTTGCATGTCAAGTTTTGATAACTACCCAGATCTTGCATGTCATATTTTATGATTGCATGCAACTAAGTGAAAGAGAAAAAAGATATTTGCAGCGAGAAAAGAATAAAGAAATTTTGATCAAACCCCCAGTTGAAAGAAAAAGTACAAAATCCAAGGAAGAAAAAAGTATGGCTGATCCAGATGAGATGGCAAAGAAATTCTTCCAAGACATCCAAAATACTCAAAAGCAAACAGTGGATGGTTTGGCGGAAACTAGAGAGGCTTTGTGAATATTGATAGAAAAATTACAAGGAATTGCATCTATTAATGAGAAAGGGAGCACTTCAGAGGAGTCGAGAAATGGGAGATCCACACCATCTAAATCAACCAAATCTATTTTCTTGCCTGCAGATGAGCCACCAATACCAAATCCAGCCATTAATCTAGTGGAAGAGGTTACAGGTAATTTGATTACATTAAGAGCTACTTACAATGGCTTAGATGATGACTTTCGTAGTTCAGTTCCTTTTAGAGAATATGTGGATATGATGAACGCTTTGATGCCCAAGAAAGAGTACAGAAGGGAGCATGACATAAGTGGAAGAGAGCTCAAAAATAAAATAAGCAAGTTTATAGCACCTACTTTTGATGGAACAAATAAAATTTCAGCTAGAGCATGGCTACAAAAATTACAAACCTTCTTCACACTTAACCCCATGAAGGAGAGTGATGTTGTTCAAATTGCAAGTCTACACTTGGAAGATGCAACCTATGATTGGTGGTATCATGGAATGACTACTCAAGGTCATGATCAGGTAACTACATTTGATGATTTTAGTCAAAGAGTGGTAGATAGATTTGACCTCAAGGATGATGATTATGAGGATGTTGTTGTGCATGATGGTGAGATACCTGGTGGAGATGAGCAGACATTGAGCATTCATGACTTTTCTGAGAGAGAGTACCAGGCACAATTAGATGCTTCGTCACATGAGGTTGAGGCTAGTAGTACTTCACATGATTTATCCCGCCAGTTGAAGGTGAGTGAAGATAGTATTGTGACTACATTATCTCATCATGACAGGTATGTGGAGTTAGTTAGTATTGGTCATATTACTCAAGTGAGGATTTTGCTTCAGTTACCAGCTGATTCTAGTTTACAGATATGGACTCGAGATTGTTATATTGGCATTTGGGGTTCAGTTGACTGTAAATCTTTAACACTTTTTGGTAGCAGTGATTGTTTGGGTGCTATCATGGATTTGATTAGCAGATTGCACGGTGTTGTCTTTTCTTGTGCCAGGAGCTTATCTGATGTTGGTATTAGTTTTTATACACCGGTGTTGGGCTTTGTTCATATATCCAATCAACCATACTTGCTGGAATGTGTTGATGATATTTCATTTTTAGCAATGTGCACAGATGAGTCCCAGGATCATATTGGCATTGATGACATCCAGGAGGATGTAGTGGGCAGTTTTGAAGACTTAGTTTCTTTGGGTATAGAGGATTTGGACAGTAGTGCTACGGTTTTTGATACTCTGTATGTTTATATGAGCTTTAGAGTTGATTCACAGGACATGGATGGTAATACTCTAGAGACTAGTAACTTTGAGGATACTCCTTTAGACAGTGCATCAAAGGAGGTTTGTAGGAGACAGTCAAGCCAGTACCATCATGTGTCTAATCAGTTGAGAGTTAGTGATCGAGACATTGCTATCACTTGCCAGCATTCCGATGCTGCTCGTCAGTTGTTAGTAGTTTATGGATGGGGTTCTCCTACTAGTGATGAGCAGGAAGGCAGTTATCTTTCCTTGATAGAGATACACTCTTTATGGGAGGCTATTCGGATTTTGAGACAGAATTATATGCAGTTGGTAGCCGACAGAGATTATCTTATGGAGTGGGGCAATACAGCATATGATGCATTGTTGGCCAAGGAAGATGAGGTGAGTGAGCTTACTGAGCAGCTTGAGGTGACTTCTGATATTCTTGAGAGTACACAGTTGGCTCTCAAGGAGTCACAGTTTCATTTGGCTAAGGTGACCATGGAGTTAGAGCGACTACAGTCTTTACCTAATTCTATACAGTCACAAGCTATGGTGTTTGGTGATCCAAGGATGTCCATGGCCAAGATTGTTAGAGACAGTGGAGATGGGGATGCATCCATCCTTGATACTAACATTGGCATATCAGGTTCATTCCCACTAGAGTCAGGTTCAATTGAGTTGGGTGCTGTAGCAGATTTTTGTGGTGTACCTAACATGGTGGTGACCTCTAGTACTAATGGCACAAAGACTAGAGATGTTGTATCAAAGACCATGTGTGACGTTGGTGAGCTGATAGTTGGCATGGTTCCTACTAGTAATACTACTCCCTTCGCAATGTCTTTAGAGGTAGTAGTCAGTTCCAACTTGGTTAATGATCGATTGCAGTTAGTTACATCTGGATTGCAGTCTGAGCCACTGACTGAGATTGGTGCATTCTATCGGCATTACACTGTGAGGTATGCTCATCTATCTACCTTTGATGACCATGTTGATGAGATGATGATACAGAGATGTACTTTGGTTCCTAGTGCTTATCATCAGTTATGGGATAGTTTGATGCCTCGGGATGAGAGTTGTGATGGGCATGACATGGTGATAGGTCCTGCAATTGATAGGTTGATAATACATGACTTAGAGCAGGAGTTTTGGAGTGATGCTTTAGCAGGTGTTGTTATTGATTCTACTCCTTTGGCTATGACATCTCTTGACTTAGCTGGTGATCAGTCACAGTGGGTTGTATCACTTCTTCATGGTGAGCTGTTGACTGAGGTTGGTTTTTTTTATCAACATTATATTGCAGGGTATGTACATCAGTTAGCATTTGATCCTTGTGCTGAGGAGTTGATGGCAGACAAATTTGGTTTGGATTCCATTTCTTACTCTTTATCTTGTAATGTCTTTTCACCATCAGCAGTGTATGGGAGTTATGGTTATGAGATAGTGGCCGATGATTTGCAGAGTTGTGTTGACTGCAGGAGTTGTGCAGTGTGTGGATTCTCCATACTTGGTACAGTTTCATTCGAGAGGGTTCACCATTGTTGCAGAGTTGGATTGTACATTCCATATAGGCCAGTGGGATGCGTTGATGGTATTTACTGTGTTGGTAGTTTGATTTGTCCACTTTACTTGGGTTCTGATGTTCTAAGAGTTTGTGCCTCATGGGTTTTTGATTGTGGTAGTGGTGATTTCAGAGTTTGGTTGAGCTATAATTGTCAATTTGATTATGGATTCCTCTTGGTCATATTGCAGAGGATATTGCAGGAGCCTGTGTTAATTGGTAGTAGTATAGTTCATGACTACATTTGGGATCCAGGTGGATTGATTGGTTTATTGTTCAGCCATTGCTTGAGGACAAGCAATGATTGGGAGGGGAGGACTTGTCATGTCCCCTTTTCAAATAATTAAAAAAAGAAAATCTTTGCTAAGGCAGGCAGGCCCAAGAAAGTGAAGTTTCGGAAAAAGGGGGTTAATCTTTGGAAACCGTTGGACTAATAAATGAAAATTATTATTAAAATAAGTTTCATTAACCTCTCTTGGACGTGAGTTACAATTATGCCCTCTTTTAAGGGGTTTGGAGGCATTTTGGGCTGATTCCAGACTTGATTTTCGCTCATTCTTTGTTATTCTTCAGAGGCTGCCAAACCTATGGAGAAGGAGACCCAAGAACGGGAGTTTGCAGGTTTCCAGGGAGACCCAAGAACGGGAGTTTGAGGTTTCCAGGAAGGCTAAGGATGGGAGTTTGAAGCCATTCCATGTGCATGCTCATACAGAGTTTGCCTTTGTGCTGAACAGTGCAGATTTGTGAGTTTTCGGGTGTATTTTTGTAAGAGTTTGGTGTTTCCGGTTGAGTATTTCATATCAGTTTTGGTTGCTGCTGTATTTTAGACTTTAAGCTGTTAAAATAGAGCTGAATATATATATTGGGATGTGATTAAACTTCTGAGATAGATTATTAGTGTTCTTGTGGTGTTTTCGGGCATATTTTGTGCTATTTCGGGAGCCCGATGAGCATAGTTTTGGTCCTACATTTTCGAGCTGTTGTGTAAAGGCTATACGGATCTGGAAATGTCAATTTGTAGGCTGTTATGCTGCTGAAAGTTCTGTAAAAATTTCCATTTTTAGATTCATTAATAATTTGTGAAGTTGTGAAGCTTTTAGCACTATTTTCAACATACCCGATTTGGAGTTTCTTGAGGAATTTGGTGGATCTTTGGGATATTAGCTATTTGATTTTAAAGATCTGATTAGAGGTTGAAAATATCATGAAAAATCAGAAAAGGGACATTTCAATCATTGTGTTAAATGTGTTGATAAATGCGTTGTGTTTCATGCTTTACATTTCTGCAATTTGATTAGATAGTAACCTGCAAGTTTTAAGTATTCACATATTCATTTGGATGCATGCATGAATATGAATATTTTATGGGTTCACTAAGATAAGAAAAGTTTTATTTGTACATTTGGACCTTGTATTACTAATTCACCCCCCCCAGTTATTCTAAAAGAATTCCAATAGTTTGTTTAGGTTGCTCACTTGGGAAACATCCTGAAAAAATGTATGAAAAGGGGAAGTCTTAGAGAGCACAATGTGTTCTTGAATTGGTTCATAGTGATGTAGCAGGCCCATTTCTAGTGCCATCATTTGGCAAGTCTCACTATGCACTCACCTTCATAGATGATTACTCTCGCTTTACTTGGGTTTTCTTCATGGCTCATAAGAGTGAAGTGTTCAAAAAAATTCTCAGCTTCAAGGCTCAAGTAGAAAAGTAGATAGGGAAAGCCATCAAAGTTCTACGAATAGATAATGGGGGAGTATGTGAACACAAGACTAATAGACTTTTGCACTCAAGAGGGAATTCACCTTTAGTATTCACGACCATATATGCCACAACAAAATGATGTTGTTGAGAGGAAAAATAGAGCTCTCAAAGAGATGACCACTTGCATGCTACTAAACAAGTCTCTTGATCAAGTCTTTTGGGTTGAAGCAATGAATTGTGCTAACTATATCTAGAATAGGAGTCCTCTTAAAGCTTTGGATGGTATAACTCCTTTTGAAGCATGGACTAGCAGGAAACCTATGGTTAAGCACTTTAGAGTCTTTAGTTGTCTCGCATGGGCCAAATTTCCTCCACAAAAACACAAGGCATTAGAAGCTCAAAACAAACCTTGCATCTTTGTTGGATATGCAAACTCACATAAAGCCTACAAGTTGATGGATCTGGAGACACGTGATATATTCTATGAGAGGAGTGTACATTTTGAAGAAAGTTGTCCAAGCTTTACTTCTTCAACTCCTTCTTCTTCATCCTTCATTGAACAAAGTGAAAGTGATGATAGTGACTTGGAAGATGCGTGTCCACAACCAACACAGAGGCATCAGCCAGTTGAGATTGAGGATATCACTACTACATCTTCTTCCACTAGACCTAGATGGGCTAAGTAGACATTGGATGCGGTAGGACCATTAGTAGGAAATCCTTTAGATACAAGGAGGACAAGATCACAACACAACTCACTTTGATATGGTTATATTGCAGTTGCTTCAGATCCACAATCATTTAAGGAAGCATCGGGTATTCTAGAATGGGATAGAGCAATGGAGGAAGAATATAACTCTCTTATGAGAAATGAAAAATGGGACTTAGTCTCTCTTCCTAAGGGAAGAAAATTGGTTCAGTGTAAGTGGATCTATCAGACCAAATTTATAGCGGATGGAAGTGTTGATAAACATAAAGCTCAACTTTCTCTCAGGTACGTAGCATTGATTACATTGAGACCTTTGCACCAGTTGCAAAGATGAAATTCCATTCGTTTGACACTAGCTATAACAACAACTCAAAAATGGGTTGTTCATCAGATGGATGTGAAAATCACATTTTTGAATGGGGATCTTCATGAGGAGATATATATATATATATATATATATATATATATATATATATATATATATGGAGCAACCACAGGGATTCATACAAGATGCTACCTTGGTTTGCAAATTGAAGAAATCTATCTATGGACTTAAACAAGCTCCAAGAGCTTGGTATGCCAAGATGGATTCTTTCCTTCTCTCCAAAGGGTTCACTAGATGTCATTCTGATCCGAATGTATACATTCTTTAGAGGGATGATTCACATTTACTTCTTGTGCTTTATGTTGATGACTTCATCATTAAAGGGAGCACAACATCCATTATTGATAGTGTCAAGGCTACTTTGCAAGACAGGTTTTCGATGACAGACTTGGGTCTACTACACTATTTCCTTGGTATAGAGATACATCAGTCTTCATCAGGGATAATATTATCACAACCCAAGTATGCTCTTGATCTACTTGCTCAGGCATGAGTGACTGCGAGGTTGCACCTACTCCCTTTCTTTCAAGTGTTGAGTTAGAAACAAAGTGTTCCACTCCACTTGTTGATGTGACTTTGTATAGACAGTTGGTTGGAGGCCTTATCTACTTGACACATACACGCCCTAACATCTCATTAGCAGTTGGCATGGTTTCTCGCTTCATGCAAGAGCCACATGAACTTCATTGGAAGGCATCCAAATGAATCTTGCACTATATATAGGGTACACATACACATGGGATACACTATACAGCTGGTACAAAACTTCAGTTAGTGAGTTATACAGAATCAAACTATGCAGTGGACCTTGATTCTTGCAAATATACTTTAGGATTATGTTTCATCTTGGTTCCGGCCCCATTTGTTGGTAGAGTAAAAAGCATAACACCATTGCTCTCTCATCGACTGAGGCTAAGTATAGAGGAGCTATGACTGCAAAGACATAAGCTATTTGGTTGCAACAGATTCAGAATGAGTTTGGTTTTGATCTACCTAGACCCATAGTCATCTATTGTGATAACCAGAGTGCTATTGAGATCTCAAAACATCCTGTACAACATCAACACACCAAACATATTGAGGTTCATATGCACTACATTCGAGAGCTAATTCATGAGCAGGTCATCACATTGCAGTATTGTCCTACTGAGCAATAGGTAGCCAATGTCTTCACCAAACCCTTCACAGAGGTCAAGTATATTCATTTGCGAGATCTCTTGGGGGTAAGGGATTTTTCACCAAGGGGGGTCACATGATCCTTCTCTTCTATATTGTACATATCTCTCTTTTTGGGGGAGGGTTTTTCCCATGAGGTTTTCCCTCTTTCTTTGGTTACAGAGAGATTTCATTGCATTTCAACATTGCATTGTACTTGGGTACCTAACATGGCCTAGTAGCTGGGACCCATTATGCATTTCATCACAACTTTTGTGAGCTTAAGTGCATTCCCCTAAGTTGCACTTAAGGGGGGTGTTAATGTAAATAATTATTATTTACATTTTACTTAAGTTTACTTATGATAAATGCATTATTTTATTATTTCTTAGGTTAGACACCTAGGAGTTTGCGTACTCATATGAGTTGTTTTGTTGACAACACAGGAGTAAGCAACTCTAATTTAGCACATGGTGTCTACAACACTGGAGTTTGCATAAACAACTGAGTTGTCATGTTGACAACACAATTGTTCGCACTCTTAATTAAGCACATGGTGTCTACAACATAATTTTATGCGACACACCTTTGTAGGCTTATCCTCTCATCATCACACTAACTCTTGTGCTTAATGGAGGATAATCCACCCCTGGTGGACATTTGCTTAGTTGTGAGGCTTATCATATTGCTAACTCCTAAACATTCTAGAAGCATTCTAGAGGCCTTTATATACATGCACTCATAGTGTACTATACAATCCATTGAATATCATATTGTTATTCTGATATACTTTGTTGGTCTATTTTGTGCTAGTTATTGTGCTTCTTGGTCTTGGGTGATTTTGCCCTAAGGCAAATTCTTACAAGTAAAGGCTAAAGAAAACGCAACCAACACACTCTAAGGCACAAACCCAAAAGATAACTCAACCATCCACAAAACCCCCATTTAAATATGCTAGAAAACTTTTGATCTGGACCAGGGGGTTAATCTTCATCACCGTTATCCACTTCATCCTCCTCTGCATATCCAGGGTTTGAAAACCTACCTCCACCTCCTTTCTCACTCGTGTTTTTGGTTTGTTCTTTTAACCTTGCATTTATGTTCTATCGTGTACCTTGTATGATGTTTCATGATCATGCTTACTGATGTTGGACAATCTTTTCATACATGTTTTAATATTCAATACATGATTGAAATGCAGGTGAAACTTGACATGGTTTTATTTGCCCCTTATTGACATTGATGTAAGTTGAAGTGTGCACTAAATAGATAAAGTCTCCACTTGAGAAGAGTTCAATATTATAATTGGTTGCACCACAATTACGAGAAATTAAAATAATTTCTTTGTTCTTGTTTGAAAATTTGAATGGTGTCACCATTCATGTACCATTACTCATATCCCACACATAATAAGTAAGTATGATCATCTTTAGATTTTATTAGGTTCTCCAGAAGAATCTAATTATTTCAAAGAAATTGAAAATAACTAATTTTATGATATAGTGACCACTTGTACAAATTAAAAAATATATTTGTAGAGAAAACATACATATATTAATATAAAAATACATTTAATTTCTATGGGTATAGTTTATACTTTCTTATTATCCTATCCCTTAAACCTCCTCTAAGCACAACTACTAGTTATAAGAAATATTAAATGTTATTACAATACAATAAAGAGGAAATGAATCCTTTGAGCCTGTTGTAAGTGAAAATGCCAGTTACAAGGAATACTAACTGATACCAAAATACAATAGAAGGGAAATGCACTTTTATTGTATAGAATACCAACAATTTATTTATATGGTGACAATGATATGAGACTACCCTACACTCCTTAACTATAGTACAAACAAGATGTACATACCTTACCCCTTGCAAGATTTTCAACTTGATAGTAATATGAGAGTACCTAAACTTCTAATTGCACTACAAATGACACATACACAACTTAACCTTGTGGGATTCGAACTTGACAATAATATGAGATGACCCCATATCCCTTGCGCGGTAGACACCTAATTGTACTGCAAATGAGGTGTAAATAACTCAACCTTGTGGGATTTGAACTTGACAATAATATGAGCCCAAGTTCCTTGTGGTCAACACCTAACTGTGCTACAAATAAGGTGTACACAACTCACCCCTTGTACAATTTGAACTTGTAAGCTTTATTTAAAATTCAAAGAACTTGTATTTTATCTTTCAAAATTCAAAATACAATTTCTCCACCAAGTGACTACCTCTAAATGCCAAGATTATCCGTAAATGCTAAGATTAATATTTATGTGTTTTGATTAATTATTATTGTTTATTAAGCTCAAATAGACTTGAACCTAAGACCTCAAAGATAAACTACTCACAATTTACATTGTATTGTAGATTCTTCCCTAACTATCTCTAAATATATTCACCAAAATATAATACATTAATTAAATAAAAGACTTATTTTCCATCTCTGAATCTGGAAACACCGTTATCTCAAAGAACCCCACTCTTATCTCAATGAAAAATATGCACCGTGTTTCCCTAAAACATTTTAGGGTTTGTGAGGGTTTTATAAACCGGAGTTTATAAGCTTCCTAGAAGTTTTAGGTCATGGCTTGCACAGCTTAGGATTTTTTTTTCAGCTGCAGTAGAATCATGGCGGAAAGAGGAGCAGGGTTTGGGCGTGGATTCGGGCGCGGCGACAGAGGCGGCCGTGGTGACAGGGGACGTGGCCGTGGAGATCGTCGCGGTGGGCGGAGAGGCCGCAGGGAAGAAGAGGAAAAATGGGTGCCGGTCACGAAGCTCGGCCGTCTGGTAAAAGAAGGTAAAATCCGTTCTTTAGAGCAGATCTATTTGTTCTCTTTGCCCGTCAAGGAACATCAAATTGTGGAATCGATGCTGGGCCCGCAGCTCAAGGACGAGGTGATGAAGATCACGCCCGTCCAGAAACAGACCAGAGCAGGGCAGAGAACGAGATTCAAAGCCTTCGTTGTGGTGGGCGATAGCAACGGCCATGTTGGGCTGGGCGTCAAGTGCAGCAAAGAAGTTGCCACTGCTATCAGAGGAGCCTTGATTTTGGCCAAGCTTTCTGTGATCCCTGTGAGGCGCGGTTATTGGGGGAATAAGATCGGGAAGGTGCATACTGTGCCGTGCAAGGTCACAGGCAAGTGTGGATCCGTGACTGTCAGGATGGTTCCTGCTCCCCGAGGGGCTGGAATTGTGGCCGCCCGTGTGCCTAAGAAGGTTCTGCACTTTGCTGGGATTGATGATGTCTTCACCTCTTCACGGGGTTCGACTAAGACTTTGGGTAATTTTGTCAAGGCAAGTTCCTTCTCCTCTCCTTCTAGCCCGATTGCTATGTTTTTCCTTTGTTCGGTAGCTAAAATTGTTCTCACTGTACATGATGGTAATGGTTGTGGTAATTCATTTTTTTTTGAGTAACACTGTCCTTTCCGAATGTGGATTGGTGTGATCTAATAGTCGACTATAACCACCTTGTACATATATCTGCTCTATTTTTTCAAATGGAATCAACTAGGTTACGCATATTGTTGGCTGCTAATAAACATGTTACGACATGCTTTACATGAATACATCTATATCACAAACTTATTTCTATCAAATTTTCATGAGAAGTGTCACTCAGCATTGGTCCGGGATCCATCTGTTGGAGTCCCACAGAGTTGATCCAGGATTCATCCGTCTGTCCCTCAGAATTGATCCGGGATTCATTCTGTCAGAGATGATCAAGATCAAACTTTGCCCATTTGTACCTCTGAAGATTTGAACCTTGATAGAATTGTGACACACCATCATCCTTTCATTTAGGTTTTAATCCTGTCGGTGCTTTCTATTTCAATTTTTGTTTTTGTAAATATAAAAGCTTTCTTAGAGTCCTAAGCTTCTATCCAATTGCAACATCTTATCTTGTTTACAACAAATTTTATACCCATTTCTCCTATTTATCCAATTTTAGAACTTTTTGTTTGATTTGCCCTCTATAAAGCTTTTTGCTTTTCCAGGCTACAACTCAACGTGGTTCTTGACATCACTTTATGCCAATTGCAAATTTTATGACCCATGCCTAGCCAATTTTATTTATTATTATATTTGATTTTGTATGTTTACTGTTTTTGGGGGGATAGCCTTGCATCAATTTGCATCCATTGTAGCCCTATGGTCCATTATGTCAAAGTCACTCAAGATCAAATCAAGATCCATCATGGAGGCTTGCATCAATTTGCAAGCCATTGTAACCCTATGGTTGGTTTGGTTGGAGGGATCCATTTTGTTAGATTTGCTTATGATCAAACTGGATCCATTATGTTAGTCACTTACGATCAAATCAAGAAAAATTTGTCATCACTTAAGATCAAATTGAGATCCATTTTGTTAGTGTAACTCGATCAAATTGTGCCCAATTGTCAACCTTGATAGAATTTGTCACAACATCATCCTTGCCATTTAGGCTTTAATCTTGTTGGTACTTTCTATTGACTTCTTGCTTTAGAAATTGAAAAGCTTTCGGATAAAGCATTATCTTGTAGTTATCCAATTCTAAAAATTTAGAACTTGAGTTTGGTTTGTCTTGTATACAAATTTGTATCTTATTTTATTTTGATTTTGTATGCTACAACTTTTGTAATGCGTGGACATCACTTTGAATGCTGATCACCCAATTCTAGAAACTGACCATGTCTTTAACCAATTCAAATTCTAATTATATTGATTTTGGTACAAGCTAGGGTTGTTGCACCAAAAGGTTGACTTGTCAATGTCTGATACAACCAATAGACTTATAGAATAGAAGGTGTTTAAGCCACTCCACAAAATCTTGATGGGGAACATTGACAGTTAGTCCATCCAACATTCCCTTCCTTAGCGTAACTTGATGATATTTGAACCTTTGACCAAGCTCTGATACCACTTGTTAGAAGCTAGGGTCGTCAATTCCTAATACAATCAAGAGACTTATAGATCACAAAGATGGTTAAGCCACGACATGCAATAGAGGTATGTATAGGGTGTCAAATAGCGAGACTATTGTAAATATTGGTCCAGCTTATCTTACATAGGAATATATTATACCAGCAAGGATCAATGCTATGCTGATATATTTGAAAAAACATGCAGGTTCTTTATTCCATATAGTTGTTACCTTGATGGAGTATAGCAATTGCACAACCAGTTCGAGAACATTTTATTCATTTAATATTGGAGTCCTTATTTTGGGACTTGTTATCAAATATCAACGCATCAGTTTATTTTGAGCTTGTCCAGAAATATTGAACAAGAAGTAGGCTGGAGTACGTTAAATAAATTCAAAATTAATAATATATATTAATATTTCTCAGTAATGTTCAAGTTTTTTTTTTCCCCCTTGAAGTTTTCTATACTACTATAGTATTATATATTAATTTTATCAATATTTTGGAAGGCTTAAAAATACTCTGAACACTAAAACACATTCAAATTAACTAGTGACAAGATGGTTAACTTAATAATGATTGTATTTTTAGATGGGAACAACTACCTTATATTCAAATTGCATAACATCTTGCAAAGAGGGCTTCTATGAGCTCACAACAATTATTAGGAGGATTGAAGAAAATCCAATCCCTACATTGATTTATGTGGCCTCTCTTGCAATAGCCTTGAAAGTAGATCTGGATGCATTGCCAAGTTATAGTTGATGTGGTGTATGCATCACATCCAAAACTGCTAGGAAACATTGCGTTAGACCTTAGGATTACTCATCTCCCTATGCTAGCACCGTGACCCTCATTCTTCTCATGATACACAATGTGTCTTAAACTATTCCAATAGCTAAGATGATTCGACAAGATTGTCTCCTTTAGTTGCTTATAGCTATGATTTGCTAGTAAGCCTATCCCCTTGTTAGGCTCCATAAGTATGTCGTATGTCATATTTATCGCTATTCACTATTGGACTATATAGAGGAATGAATAAGGCATTCTCAGTGTGTATTAGGTCAATATTTTTCTTCTTGTTCATCTTTAGAATTTCAACTAAAGCATCTTTCTCCACCTAATTGTTGTGCTATGAGAAAGTCTCTTTCATGTATTTTGACAAAGCAACTTCCAAAATTCTTTTAATGATGCACCCAGTTCCAAAGACCTTGAGATTGTCTCATTAGGAATAATACAAGTTTAATTTAGTCCTGCCTCTTGGAGCAGTTATACATTTAGATGTTTTATGCATCTCTCCTTATGGCAGCATCTTTAGAGTTAGAGAAATCGATTAAGAGTCTTAGTAGAGTCCATTTCATTTTTAAGAGATATCTTCATCCCAAATTGAGAACTCCGTGGGTTTTGAAGATAATGTGTGAATCGATAAATTCATATGAACGTTATTCTCGTAGTGATCCCATCCATTGATATCAATTCATTTTTAAATACCCTTATATTTCTCTTTCTGTAGGCATTAAATTAACAAAAGACAGACTGAACATCCAGATTTCACTCATGTTGTCTTCCTATGTAAGTGTTGTCAGCCGTGTAAGAGATAAATATCTCTTTGTAAAGGTCTATACCAGTTGATCGTTACCAATTATCACAACCAATAGTTGTTTTCATAGAGGCAAATTAGGAACAATTGCTCCATAGTTTCTTTTCTAGCCATGCAGAAAGGGCAATGAGAAGTCACAAAAGTCTCCCTGGATTGAAGCCTGAAGGTGATCGCCAAGCAAAATGCGCTTATGGAGGTAGTCCAAGTGAAGGCACCATCCTTGGGTAAAACTTTACTGCCCCAAGACAAATATGCAGGATATAATCCAATTAGTTCTAGTCTATTTGCTGTGAATAACCCAAGTTTGCCTAATATAACCATCCTTGACAAAACTTTAGTTTTCCAATGAATCTAAGGGGGTGTAATTTGATTGATTCTAATCTATCTTGCATAAAAAAACCCAACTTTACAGATTTTTTATTGTATTAATTTAATATATACTTTATAATAACTTATAAGAAATGCAATTTAAATTGATAATTCTTTACAATGATTCTGCCCATGCAAGCATCAACATGAGATCAATAAAAGCTCCCAATTACAACAATGAACTAATTCTAGTTCCTTTCAAGCTACCACACTAGAAACCACTAATGGAAGATCAGATATTAGATTTTAAACATCCTTCTTAGAAACACTACTACGTAGAAGCCAACCATGGAACACTAAGGGTAACAATTTAGAATTCCTCATTGGATGTCTCTTTGGCATTTGGAGTTGGGACTCCACAATTAGAACTCAATGCTTCAACCAGTTAAGCTCAATTCCTTGAACACAATTAGTGATTTTATAACTAAAGGTAAGTTGTATATGAATTATAATTATACAAATAAATGTGTTGTATTAAATTACACTTTATTTGTAACTATGAATGCATTTTATATAGAGATGTATCTAAGATATCTAAAATAGTTTGCCCTTCCTTCAACATCTTATCAGATCTCTGCATGCTTTTTTAAATGGGTGACACATCTATTAGAAAAATAAAACAGCAGTAAGGAAGAGAAGAAAGAACTTTCAGCTTGTTTTTATTGATTAATAGATGCCAATTTATACAATAGCTTGACCCAACAACATTCCTAAATGACTGCTAATTAGATTGACAACAAATTACTTCATGATTGACAACACACACAAATTAGATTGACAACAAATTACTTCATGATTGACAACACACACAAATTAGATAGCTAACTAAAATTTATGGACACCTAACGTAACACATCTACAATAAGAACTTGATTCAAATTAAAACTCTTTTACTCAATCCTAAACTAAACTTGTGTTGCCAGCAACTCAACAAGGTTTGCCACATGTGCAACAATTATTATTGACTAATGTTGGAACATTAACTCCAACACCCCCACTTAATGTGACAACTAAAGGAAACATTATCTAGAAATCATACTTTGAAAATATGCCATAGAGGAGTAAGACTTCATAGTTATGCAGCTATCATCCAGCGTCGAAACACAATTGGACACACCATCTTCTAATGAAATGTCTCATTAACGATGCCAAGCTTCTAGATTTTCAGAAAATATGTCATAGAGGAGTAAGACTTCATAGTTATGCAGCTATCATCCAGCTTCGAAACACGATTGGACACACCATCTCCTAATGAAATGTCTCATTAACGATGCCAAGCTTCTAGACTTTCAGAGCTCCCTGAACTATTGGACACACTATCTCCACATGGAATTTGTCACAACCCTCGTAAAGGTATAGCTTCTCCGATCTTATAGCACCTCAAACTATTCAAGCATCCATCTAGACTCTACCACATCTTTTCATATTTTTCAAAGCATTGATTGCTTCAAAATCAAATAAGTTCTTCAATGAAATCATGATCATCCGGTGGTTCTTCTCTTGGCCTCATCTTCTTAACAACTTCTTCTCTAACAGACAAAAAATAATAGGAAGATAGCTCTGATACCATATTGGAAAAATAAAACAGCAGTAAAAAAGAAGAGAAGAAAGAACTTTCAGCTTGTTTTTATTGATTAGTAGATGCCAATTTATACAATAGCTTGACCCAACAACATTCCTAAATGTCTGCTAATTAGATTGACAACAAACTATTTCTTGATTGACAACACACACAAACTTGACAGCTAACTAAAATTTATGGACACGTAACATAACACATTTACAATAAGAACTTGATTCAAATTAAAACTCTTGTACTCAATCCTAAACTAAACTTGTGTTGCCAGCAACTCAACAAGGTTTGCCAGATGTGCAACAATTATTATTGACTAATGTTGGAACATTAACTCCAACAACACCATCAATTTGTATCCTATTTAGATTGTTGTCTCTTTTGTTAGATTTAGTAGGAGCTTGCCATCTCTTGTCCTTTGGGTGTGCTGTACCTTATAGTTTAGATGCGATATAATACCAATCCTGATACTCATGTATCTCAAGATTTGAGAATGCACTCTTGTTAAAATTTTAATGGTTTTTGTTTGTTGAGCTCATACTGTTCAATAATTGGCAATGTTTTTTTAGCATATGTTTAAGATTCTGATCACACTTCCACTCCCTTCCTATTGATTCTTCAATTGTAAAGTATTTTTGTGAGATGGATTTGAATTCAAATGCCTCGTTTAATTAATAAGAAAAAAATTCAGTTTTACTTGCTACAGTAAACATGTTTGAAACCACATTGCTAACATTATATTGTGAGAGCACGTTTTGTTTTTAAAGGATTTGAGTATTCTTTTTTCCTTTATGTTTCTAAAGTGACAAGTGTTCTCTAATCTTTCTCTTGGCATGCTAATTGTGTACATAATTCATTCTTGTGAATGTCGAATCATTGAACTTGGATTGCTTGGGGTCAGAGATGCATTCCTATCATTTTCCTTTGTTTCTGAGTGCTAGTGCATGATATTGTTTTCTTATAGTGGGTGTAATATAATGGTCTCATTTTTGCTCGCTCAGTCAATTCAGTGAATCCAAATTAGGGTAATCTTGTGATTTGCAAGATTAGATTGAATCCAATTGATGTGGTGTAATTTTTGTAAGTTAAGTAGATGGTTATTTTTATAGGTACCAAGAGATGGTATTTGTATAGGAAATGGGGATTGGTATTTGGAGATGACCAGATTATTTATACTGATATTTGATAATGATGATTATACAAAATAAATTTTAAAACCATAATCCTACCTGGAGATGTTAAAGAAGCTCAATGCCATGGGCTTTTTGAGACATTGTTTCACTTCATATTCTTCAGCTCTTTGAGGCTTAGCAAGGAATTTTTTCCTACCACCAAAAGAAGTTGTTAACTTTTATTAGAAAAAAAAATCACAAGTCTATTAGTGTATTTGTGTATTTCTTTAAAATCTCTCAGCACCAGCACTGTAAGAAAATTCAGCTGAATTTTTTTGATGTATCTGAGCAACCTCTTATTGGAAATTTCCTCATTTTCAATGGATTCTTATAGTAGATGCAAAAAAACTTTGTACGAAGTCTGCTATTGCCTGGTGATGGGGATGCGGTTTCAATACAGAAAAAGAGTACCAGGGGTCGATGGACAAGTCTTTTGATAACTATGACAATTATTATACTGACCAATAGACTAAATTGATGGGCTACTTTCTTTTTTTTTTTTTTTTTTTGATTAGTAAGAGGTGGAAGCCAAGATTAATTATTGAAGGCTCACAATTTATGGTTGTGTTGTAGGCTTTTGCCTTCCTTCTTGCTTAACTTAATCTGCAGACGTTTAAAAGTATATTTTAGTCTAAAATTGTGAATTTTTGGAGTGACTAATACAAAAAATCTCCATTGAAGAAGATATTTACTAATTTTCGGATAAAATATAGTGCTAGATTGCTGTCCATTAACTCAGTCAGCTAATTTAAAAAGGTTTCGAGCTAATTGCCTTATTGGCAGTCGTTACAAATCTCATGTTAAAGATCCATGTATGTTGTTAAGCCTTTATTTAATTTTTACAACAAAGGTAGCTCCAATGAGCTATGGGAATAATTGCACAGAAGTTACATCTACTTGAGTGCACATATTTTGAACTTTAGTATGTTGTGGATGATACTGATCTCTTTTGTATGGATTCTGTTATATTATAGATCTCATTGTATCTTTAACTAATGAAAATGTGGAAAAACACTTTGATGCCACAATTCTTATCTGGTTCTTGGCTGGCAGGCAACCTTCGACTGTTTGTTAAAGACATATGCGTTTTTGACACCTGATTTGTGGAGGGAGACTCGATTCTCAAAATCACCTTTTCAGGAGTACACTGATTTACTAGCCAAGCCTGCCAAGGCTTTCATCCTTGAAGATGTTGATAAAGAAGCTATACCAGCATAGTAAACATGCATGTTGGTGCTTGGTTTGCTTACGAGGAGAATGAGTATAGATACTTCTTGTTTATGGTCAATTAAATTGTTATTTTAGATTTTTCAGATAATTTTCTGTTGTAAGGTGCCCCTATAAACACTCTAGATGTGTCAATGAGAGTTTTTCCTTAAATATGCTGCTAGCTCTTTATCATCCATCATCTAATTTTGGATTGGCTGCTGCCTAACAATGTGTTGTAGTCCCACTTTTCCATTTATGTATCTGATATTTTGCACTTTTTGCAAGTTCATTATTTGTATCTTATGTTTTTTTGCTTTTCTCATTAAAATCTATAATTTTCAATTATAATCAGTCCCATAGCACCTTCGCAAAATTGAAATAATCCCTTAGGTGAATAGAAGAGTTGCCAGAAATCACATGCTAATGCTAATTTTGTTCAGAAAACAGGAAAGCATTTTTGGTTACCAGCATAGTTGTTATGGTTTCATTTATGTTCATTGTGCACCTTCACAATTTTAAAGTAATTCTTGAAGGTGATTAGAGAGTTATGTACGCATGCTAATGCTATTGATGTTCCGAGCATGACGAAAGATTTTGGTTACCAGCATAGTTGTTAAAGTAGAAGTACTGAAAATCTGTTTATGTGTAGGGTCTCTAATTAGGCAAAAAGATCTCAGAAAGCTAATTTTGAATTGGAATTTATCCTAGGCCTCAAGTATCTTGGGTTTTGCACAACCTGCTTGGGAAAGACAGCCTCAAAAGTTGATTGGCAGCACTTTTATAGTCTTTTTTTTCACTCAATAGTGGTCCAACAATTGGATTCTTGCAATGGATGTAGTTCTTGGTGGGTGTTGATGTTGAGACCTCCATACAACACTCAGCTTATCAATGATCTTCTTTTGTGTATCTTCTTTTTCGGAACAAGAGTTTTGTCCTATGAAACTTTTTGTTGCCTCTCTTTGATTGTAAGAGATTAGTTGTGCAACATCTAACATGAACTAGTTGTCAGGCTTCATATATTACATTTTCATTTGTCTTCCGTAATTCGTCTTCTCCCTAAGCTGCACTAAGGTGGGGTTTTGGAGTAAGTTTTCTTGAGCATTAATAATTAGGAATATTAAGTTTTATAATAGGGGTGTTGGAGTAAGTTTGCCTACGCATTCATAATTAGGTGCTACTCCCTAAGCTGCACTAAGGTGAGGTTTTGGAGTAAGTTTACTTGAGCATTAATAATTAGGAATATTTAGATTTTTAATAGGAGTGTTGGAGTAAGTTTGCTTGAGCATTAACAATTAGGAATATTTAGATTTTTAATAGGAGTGTTGGAGTAAGTTTACTTGAGCATTGATAATTAGGCGCTTCTCCCTAAGCTGTACTAAGGTGGGGTTTCGGAGTAAGTTTACTTAAATATTAATAATTAGGCACATTAGTTTTTTCAATAGGGGTGTTGAGTAAGTTTACTTGAGCATTAACAATTAGACACATTTAGTTTTTTAATAGGGGTTTTGAGTAAGTCTACTTAAGCATTAAGAATACACTGTTTTTTAATAGAAGTTTGCTTATTTTTGTGTCGTATAAATCTGTTAATATTTTTGCATCTCATTATTGATCTATTTTTCATTTTGGTTCATATTTCCATTAAAAAAATATTAAAATTCAAATGCGTACGGCTCTCTTCAGATTAATTACCTAGCCGAAAATATTGATATAAAAAAAAGGACAATTAGAAAAAAATATTTTGCACGACATGAAAAATTATGGAATGTTACATTACAAATTTATAATTTTTTAAAAATTTAAAATAATATATTTAAGAGTGTACACAAAATTATTACAAATTATGTGTTTTTTTATCTTCTAAAATTTAATGGTTTATAATATAGAAAGCGATTTCTTTTTTTGAGTTCAGAGCTTAGAAGGGCAAATAACAACCAAAGGGGGAAGGATAAATGATGTTTTTCTGTATTGTCTAAAATTTAACGGTATACTCATTAATATTGTATTAGATCGCAATGTTTTAGTACTGATTTAGCGAAAAGTGGTATCATATTATAGTAAGCCCATGTCCTAAATAAACTAATATTTTATTTAAGGAGTACATTTTTGAGAGTTTGGAGCTGAAATGGGCAAAAGAACAGCCAAAGGGGAAGGATACAAGTACAGTATGCTTTGAGACAAAGATAAAGGAATGTGTGTATGTGGAAGAACAATTGGATGTATTAAGGATGACGAAAAGGTTTAGAGAGTTTAAATGACGTGCAAGATGAATAAACAAAGGAAGAATATGAAGAATATGAGTAGGTAGTTTTCACAGCTCAAACCTCTAGGTCTTAAACCTTTAGTTGGTCTAAAAAACAATAAAATCCCATTTTCCTATATCCACCCAGGTTAATGTTGTGTTATGTTTTTTGTTCGATAGTGATGATGAAAGTAGGCCTTTCAAAGGGGGCCTATCTTGATGAGAAGTTGTATCTAGGTAAGATATAGGACAAAATGAAGGACTTGATTGTAATGAAACATGAGATCTTGTTAGTTTATCCAAGACATTGAATTCATTTGTTGTGAGTGGGGTATCTAAGTATAAGTTTGGATCAAATGGTTAGAGAGGCACAGGACTAAAAGTGAGAAGTAGATTTTGTCATTCTCTTATTGATGAGGAAGTTATATAAGATTCTTATTCTTTGATTGGTAAGTAGGATTGAAAAAGAGTAGAGGATCAATATCATTGATCAACATATCGTCTTGTGAGGCATTGGCTATCCAACTACGAAAATAGACAATATAACAAAGAGCACTTCAACAATTTTTTTAGCTTGCCCAAAAGTGAGTAGAAGAATTTGTTAAAATTCTCTTATTGACGAGTAAATTCTATTAGATTCTTATTTTTTGATTGGTAAGTAGAATTAAAAGGAGTAGAGGATCATTATTCTTGATCAACATATCATGTTGTGAGGTAGTGGCTATCCAACCACGAAAATAGACATGCATAGTCATTGCTATCTTGTGAGCTCATTGCCATCTACTTAGATCCAAAAAACTTTGACAAAAATCTTACAAAAAGCACAACTTCTAAGCACTAAGGCTCATCTTCACATATGCGGTAATCACATCTATATTTGCATGAGGATTTTGAAAAATTGCTAAGTCCAATTCTCCTATATGTGCTCCCCAACCCCCATTGATTCCTTCTTGCCAAAAACAAAAATGGGCTTCATTCATATAGTAGCTCCTCCGAATACCCACTTGACATCACTCAAAAGATAAAACATGACCATTAAACATAAAGAAGACACATACCAACATTAAATTATCCCTACCTTCCCCATGGGGATGTTGAAGTAGTGGTCCATGGCCAAAATTTGATCTTCTTGCCATTTACTTTCTCTTAATCAATATGCCCATCTTATTCTAATCCATAAGCTTGTAGATCTTTTAGGGTGGCCCACCTTATTTGTGCTTAAATTTGATGTTCTTTGTAGTTGCAAAATGTTCCATACCAAGAAGGGGCGTAATGGAGGTTCTGCACCACTAGCATAGAAAGTCACGGTCAACATACATAACTTTAAATCCAACAAATCCATTTCAAACAAAAACCAGAAATTTCCAAAACTTTTAGCAACTAGGATTTGTCCACTCTATTGTAAGCTTTCACAATGTCTAATTTTTCAAAATAATCCATATCTTGCATAAACTTATGATGTGAATCACTTCATGAGAAATGCTGATACCCTCCACTATAGATTTATTTGGAGTGAAACCACTTTGCTCCTCAGATATGACTCTAATTGGAGTGAAGCAACTTTGCTCCTCAAGTATGATTGTCTCCAAAATCCTTTTTAATCTACAACAACTTTAGAAATGAAGTGTATTAGAAATAGAGATGGATCTTAAGTCATCAAAAGTTTGGACATGCTTCTTGATTGGGACTAAACAAGTAGAGGGCTTATTAAGGTAATTCGAAGTACAACTATCCCTCTTGTATTCTTTGACAACCTTCCATAAATTCATCTTTAACAGATCCCAACCATTTTGAAAGAAGATGATCCAAAGCCATTTGGCCCTAGGGCTTTGTCCCCTTCCATGGAAAATAGGACCCTTTTGATATTTTCTAAAGAGACAGGCTCTTCCAACATCTTATTGTGTGAATTTGAGACTAGTTTGGGCACAATCACAAAGGATGTCTTCATTAAGATCTAGAGCACCAATACCATCCGTTCAAAAAAAAGTAGGGAAATAAGATATTGCATCCTTGTTTATAGTAGTGATGTTCTATAATCATTTCCCAATTAGAGTTTTTAATGGAATAAATCTCATTAATCAATCTTCTTGCATTCACTGAGTTGTGACAAAGCATTGTATTACAACCTCCCTAATTTAACCAATTCTCCTTGGAATTTTGCCTCTAGTATATCTCTTCTCTTGCATGGATTTTAGAATGTTGTGAATGAAGAACTTCGTCTCCAAAAAATTCAGCTTGATAAATGTCATCTCTAATTACGTTATCATTGAGGGCCTCTATTTGATTGTTCGATATCCCTCTTTTCTGCATAATATCTTTGACTAAGTTCCTATATTATTCTTGAAAAAAACATGAAGCTTTCTTACCTTCCCACTTTGGTTCATTTATCCACCAACTTGAGACTAGCTCCCAAAAGCCTTCTTTTTGGAACCACATTTTCTCAAATTTGAAAGGACTGAAAGGAACCAAATAACAATAATCAAACTAGAATGTTATTTGTTCATGTTATGGGGAGATTGCAAGCTTCAAAAACTAAAGGGACACCCAAAAGGCAACTAAGAAAAAAGATCTAGCATTTTAGCACTATTAGAGAAGCCTTATCTCCTGATCACAAAGTGAAGGAGGGATTTGAAGCTTTAGCTTCCCATAACCATTGCAAGCAACAAAATTTTGAAAATCCTTATGAATGATTCTTATGGTTTACCACCATTTTTGTCAAAAAGTTAAAGAGATGCATTAAAATCACCATAAATGGTAAAGATCACTTGCCCATGATTCTAAAGAATCTTAGAGAGTTTATTCCATTGCTCTTTTTTCTCCTTGATACTAGCAGGACTATACACATTAATCATAAAGAACTCACCTTGCAGAGTGATTGACTTTAGCTTAACCATTTGCTAAAACTTATCTTGTAATGCCAACTCCACTTTAACTATTTTGGGGTTCCATATGATACCCAAGCCACCAAAAGACCCAACAACATGCTCAAAATCACCATTCCAATACTTCCATATTCCACGAATATTTTGTGCTTTGTCATGACTTCGTTGTGACATATAACCCTCAAAATAAATATAATTTTAAATATAAATTTTAGCCTTGTAAACATTATTCAATAACAATATACTATCTCAATAATAACATTCCTAATACACCACCTCCTCTCTTATCTGCTTCTTCTTGCCCCCCTCTTCACTCTCCCCATGCTCACACTTCTTTTCGATTCTTTGATGGGGACATGGAGCTCTTCATCCATCACCTCAGATGACTTCTCCCCTAGGACCCCTTCTCTGACTTTAGGGATGTCACTTCCATGTTTCACTCACTCGCGTCTGCCTTGTGGGAATCTACCCTTCTCTCCATTCCCCACTGCACCTCCTCGCTCACCCCTCGCCCCACTCATAGGTCTTGTCCCATGAACTAGTGGTTCGATGAGAACTGTAAATCCTTTCATCGCATGCTTCGCTCTGCTCCACCCACTACTTCTTCCTCCTCTTCCTCTTAGTTGAGGCTTGACTATTGCTGCTTTCTTCACCATAAGAAATGGAAGTTCACTTTATTGTAGTGTAAGTCTCTTTGTGCCATGTTCTTCCAATCCCCAAAGCTCTTTTGGCGCACCATGTTCCCCCCCCCCCCCCCCCTTACTTTGGACCTTTACTCCCTTACCTCCCACACCTCCACACTGTATGGTATTCCTGGCCAGCCTCCTCTCCATCTCATCCTCCCCCCACCTGTTGTCACCTCCTCTCCTTTTCCCACATTAGTGAGGCAGTTAGAGTTATGAACAGTAGTATAACTCTAGATAAGGAAGGATTTCAAGCTGAATTCTTCAATTTAGGTATCTCTATCCTGGGTCCCTTTCTTATAGTGCTCTTTAATCGAGTGGTTTGTGTCGGCTTCCCCGATTCTTGGTCACAATATATTATCAATTTGATCCATAAATTTGGGCTAGCCTCTAATCCCAGAAATTACAAGTCCATCATGGTTGGGCATACCTTCGCCAAACTCTGTGACTGTGCTAAATGGTATCCTATCCACTAAGCTCGATTAATGACATTGTCGGGCTAGAGGTCAGGTTGGGTTTCATTCATATTTTTAGACCACTGATCATATTTTGACTTTACCGGCCATCATTGAGGAGGCTCACCACTGCTCGACGAAAGTCTGTTATTGTTTTGTTGACTTTTACAAAGCTTTCGACTTTGTTCCTTGGGTGACTCTCTTTTAGCATCTTAGGGACATTAGGATCTCAGAGATTCTTCTTACAACTATTATGAGGTTATACGAGCGCATTGAGGGCAGATTCAGGACTCCACAGGGCTTCTCTAATCCTATCCATAGCACTATCGGGGTGAAACAAGGTTGTCCTCTCTCCCCCACTATCTTTGGCATCTACATCGACGAGCTTGAGGCTTTTCTTTATGATTATGCTCCTAGCGATGGTTGTTATCTACATCAGGTATTGATCTCTATTCTCCTATTTGCTAATGATGTGATTCTCCTAGCATCTTCTCACGATGGTCTTCAGTGACTCCTTGATGGCTTGGCCTCTTTTTGCAAGTCACATGAGCTAGTTGTAAATTTGGCCAAGACTCGGGTTATGGTCTTCAATTGTTTGAGGACATCCCATCTCCATTTTTACTTTTAGGGTATTGATATCAAGATTGCTTCTTTGTATACTTATTTGGGGGTTAAGTTTTCTGGACCTCATTTCAACTTGAGACTAGCCATGCAGCCCAAAGTCAACAAGGGGTGCGACTCCCTTGCTATTCTTGAGCGATAGTGTTTTCAACACCACTTCCAAGACACCACGACTAAGATGTCTCTTCTTGACTCATTGGTCAAGCTGACTGTCCTCTATGGCTCTACTGTTTAGAGTCCCTCCCTCTTGGAGTCTGACTGGGCCTTTGTTGAGAGAGTCCAAACTCTTTTTCTTTGGCACATTATCATATGTCACTGGTTCCCACCACACAACATTGTTTTGGCTGAGTTTGGTGCTCACCCTTCAAATTGGGGACTCTCTTTGATTTAGTTTGGCTTCTTCACTAGCTCCGGAGCTTCGCTAATTCCTCTGATGATTGTCATAGATATTTCTACTTAGCTTATTGTTCCTATGGAGGTTGCAGGTTTAGAATCTGGTCACAGGTCTCGTTGTTGGTACACCCAGGTCTCTACTTTCTTGGGCTCGGTTGGTATTAGTTTGGATCGTCTTCCCCCCTTCCAGTTTTCTCTAGACGCTCCTGCCCATCTTCTTCTAGCTCAACGGGAGTTGAATGAGCATGTTAGACTTGACATCTATAGACAGTATGTTATCACGACTTGGAGGAATCCCCCAAGTGGGCTTCGTTTGTGCATGGCCTTCTATGTTGAGTACTTTCTTGATATCCAAGATGAGATCATCTTATGTCCCTAGTACCTCACTTGTCATTGGACTCACACTCTTCACATCTCCTTGGGGTTTTTTAGGGTGGGTTCTCACCAGCTACGTATCTAGATTGATCACTAGATTGGTAGGGAGGACAGGATCTGTCGACTTTGTCACCTCAGGGAGGTCGAGATTGAGTCTCACTTTATTTTTTTGTTCTCCCATTTACTATGAGATCCAAGGGAGATCCTACTGTTTGTTCAGAGAGTGTCAGTCTCTTCCCTCATTCTTTAGATATATTAACTAACATTGTCTGACACTCTGTCTTCAGGAGACCATGCAGCTTCTTGAGCATACTATACAACTCCAACTTTGCTCGACATCAACCCCTATGCAGCTCATCACCTCTTTCTTTAGTCCTACAGTTCCTACCCAAGGATCGAAGTGGCCTCTTTGCACTATCTCAATTCACACCAGATCTATGAGAATCTATAGAGATTACACTCGAAAATGTCCCTCTAGTAGACCTCAGAGGTGACCTTCCAGAGTACCTGATTGCCCTAATGTCCACCTTTCCATTCAAGACTACTTCTCGCTTGTGAGGAGTTCTTAGTTGTTGTTATTCCTTTTCTTGGTTCTTTCCTTGTTTTCGCTTTCTTGTTCCTTCGATAGATGCCGTTTGGTGCTCCCTCTGCTAGCATTTTTCCCTTTATACTATTTCTAGTCCCTTAGATCCTCGTTGGTCTCTTGTTGGACATTAATAAGTTTATCTTATCTTATCTAATAAATATTTCAATATAAATAAAGTAGATTCCTAGTTATAATAATATTGAGTAATATAATAAAAACATAATAAATTTCTAATTTCTATTCATTTATCATTTATTATTTATAATAGTGAGTAATAATATATAAAAATCTAAACATCTATAAGTGAGGAGTATATTTTGTCATTCTCTTATTGATGAGTAAGTTAATATACCAAAAAGAAAATAGACAATATACCAAAAAATACTTAAAAAAAAAATTGGCTTGTCCAAAAGTGAGGAGTAGATTTTGTTAAAATTCTCTTATTATTGAGTAGGTTCTATTAGATTATTATTTTTTGATTGGTAAGTAGAATTAAATAGAGGATACGATTAGTATTCTTGATCAACTTATCATCTTGTGAGGTAGTGGCTATCCAACCACGAAAATAGACATGCATAGTCATTGCTATCTTGTGAGCTCATTGCCACTAATTATACCCAATAAACTTTGACAAAAATCTTACAAAAATCACAACTTCTAAGCACTAAAACTCTGTCTTCACATATGCAGTAATCACATCTATATTTGCATGAGGATTTTGCTCCAATTCTCCTATATGCTCCCCAACCCCCATTGATTCCTTCTAGCCACAAACAAAAATGGGCTTCACCCATATAGTAGCTCCTTCAAATACCCACTTGACATCACTAAAAAGATAAAACATGACCATTAAACACAAAATAAGACATGTACCAACATTAAATTATCCCTACCTTCCCCATGGGGATGTTGAAGTAGTGGTCCTTGGCCAACATTTGATCTTCTTGCTAGCTACTTTCTCTTAATCAATATGCCCATCTCATTCTAATCCATAAGCTTGTAGATCTTTTAGGGTGGCCCACCTTATTGTGCTTAAATTTGACATTCTTTGTAGTTGCAAAACATTTCATACCAAGGAGTGCAATGAAGATTCCACACCACTAGAATAGAAAGTCACGGTGAACATATATAACTTTGAATCCAAGAAATCCATTTCAAACAAAAATTAGAAATTTCCAAAACTTTTAGCAAATAGGATTTATCCACTCTATTGTAAGCTTTCACAATGTCTAATTTTTCAAAGTCTTCCATATCTTGCACAATCTTATGATGTGAATCACTTCATGAGAAATGTTGATACCCTCCACTATAGATTTATTTGGAGTGAAACCACTTTGCTCCTCAGATACGACTCTAATTGGAGTGAAGCAACTTTGCTCCTCAAGTATGATTGTCTCCAAAATCCTTTTTAATCTATTACCAACAACTTTAGAAATGAAGTGTATTAGAAATAGAGATGGATCTTAAGTCATTGAAAGTTTGGACTAAAGAAGTAAAGGGTTTATTAAAGTAACTCAAAGTGCAACTATCCCTCTTGTATTCTTTGCAACCTTCCATAAATCCATCTTTAACAGATCCTAATAGTTTTGAAAGAAGATGATCTAAAGCCATTTGGCCCTAGGGCTTTATCCCCTTCCATGGAAAATAGGACCCTTTTGATCTTTTCTAAAGAGATAAGCTCTTGCAACATCTTATTGTGTGAATTTGAGACTAGTTTGGGCACAACCACAAGGACGTCTTCATTACGATCTAGAGCACCAATACCATCCATTCAAAAAAGAGTAGGGAAATAAGAGAATGCATCCTTGTTACTACATTGATTTCCTATAATCATTTTCCAGTTATAGTTTTTAATGGAATAAATCTCATTAATCAATCTTCTTGTATTCACTAAGTTGTGACAAAGCATTGTATTACAACCTTCCTAATTTAACCAATTCTCCCTGGACTTTTGCCTCTAGCATATCTCTTCTCTTGCATGGATTTTAGGATGTTGTGAATGAAGAACTTTCTCTGCAAAAAATTCAGCTTGATAAGTGCCATCTCTAATCATGTTATTGTTGAGGGCTTCTATTTGATTGTTCAATATCGCTCTTCTCTGCATAATATCTTTAAATAAGTTATTATACCATTCTCAAAAATTTGATTTGATACATTGGAGTCTTTTTTTGTTGAAAAAAAAACATGAAGCTTTCTTACCTTCCCACTTTGGCACATTTATCCACCAACTTGAGACTAGCTCCCAAAAGCCTTCTTTTTGGAACCACATTTTCTCAAATTTGAAAGGATTGAAAGGAACCAAATAACAATAATAAAACTAGAATGTTATTTGTTCATGTTATGGGGAGATTGCGAGCTTCAAAAACTAAAGGAAGGGACACCTAAAATCCTACTAAGAAAAAAGATATAGCATTTTAGCACTATTAGAGAAGCCTTATCTCTTGATCACAAAGTGAAAGTGGAATTTGAAGCTTTAGCTTCTCATAACCATTGCAAGCAACAAAATTTTGAAAATCCTTATGAATGATTCTTAAAGTTTACCACCTTTTTGGTCAAAAAGTTGAAGAGATGCATTGAAATCACTATCAATGATAAAGATCACTTGCCCATGATTCTAAAGAATCTTAGAGAGTTTATTCCATTGCTCTTTTTTCTCCTTGATACTACTAGGACTGTACACATTAATCATAAAGAACTCAACTTAGAGTGATCGACTTTAGCTTAACTGTTTGCTAAAACTTATCTTGTAATGCCAACTCCACTTTAACTATTTGCGGGGTCCATATGATACCCAAGCCACTAAAGGATCCAACAACATGCTCAAAATCACCATTCCAATACTTCCATATTCTATGAATATTTTGTGCTTTGTGATGACCCCATTGTGACATATAACCTTCAAAATAAATATAATTTTAAATATAAATATAAGCCTTGTAGATGTTATTCAGTAACAATATATTATCTCAATATAAATAGAGTATATTCCTATTTATAATAATATTGAGTAATAATAAAAATAATATAAATTTCTAATTTCTATTCATTTATCATTTATCATTTATAATAGTGAGTAATAATTAAAAAAATTAAACATCTATAATATTTAATTAACAATATGAAAGATAGTTACTAATAAAAAAATTATAACCCTTAATAAAAAAGGCGAAAAGGTTGCACCTCTTGATTAATTACCAAGACCCAAATAAAAAGTAGGGATATTTTAGAAAGAATGGAGAATACATTATTTTTAGGCATCGAATATACTATAACTCCCACAAAGTGCATAGGAAACAATGACCTTAATAGGAAGATTGCTCGCATGAGGTACAAAGAATTACAGTGTTAATTGAAGACAATAAACCAAGCCATGCGAATGGAATAACATCATAAGGCTAATGGGATAGGAGACTTAAACTTTCATGCTAAAGTCAACCTAGTGAAGGCATATTAAGGGTCTATTATTATTATTAGCACCAACCCCATAAGTTAAGTATAGGTGGGGCATTATTTAGATTTCCTTTTATACTATGGTAAAGTATATATTGTTTGGCTTTCTTACATTATTAATACATAATATATATATCTTAGGTATCTTTGTAGACATGGAAATACATATATTATTATGATTAAGGATATTATAATAATTTGAGATTTAATAAGTTGATATGATTGATTGGTGTGTTACAATATAGTGGTTTAATTTCTATTATATTTGATTAATTAATTAAATTCCATAGTGCCATTGTAGGACCACATTCATCTCTATATGAATGGTTGTGTGCCAGTGTAGACTTGAGGTCATCTAAAATGAATGGCTAGATGGAATGTGGTAGAATGTGGTAGTACGAGTGGTTAGTACCATCCTTGTATGAATGACTATTGTGCCAGTGCAATAGATTAGTACAACTCCGTATGAATGATGGATGAGTAATAAATGTGACCTTATAGTGACAGTCCAAGAAGTGAGATCCCCATATGAATGACTATTGTGCTAGTGTGAGAGATGAGTAACCCTACATGAATCACTAAATGAAGAATGGATAATGGCCATAATATTATGATGATGTTAACATATTGATATTGAACATTAAGGGGTGCACTCTAGAGAAGAAAATTGAATAACAGAGGGCTAGAAAACCCGATCTAGAGATGTCTTTAAGGTTGGGATGACAATAAAGGTTAGAATAGTGTAGTTAAACTTATTACTGTTTAAAGTCTGACATTAATTTTTTGGGTACAATTATTCCAATCTAATTGTAAATAGCAAGGACATTATAGTGGTATCAAAGAAAAATCGTGCCATCCTATGAATCTTGTTAGTTCACACATTGTTGCATCCTAAAGAACAATGGAAAGGGAACTAGCCCCATAATTAAGAAGCTTCATGGAACAAACTAATGAAAGAATTGAAAACTCCAATAAATTACTACTTGAAGCTATACAAAAATTAAGAAACAATGCAAATCAAAGTGAAAGACCTAATTCACATAGGGATTGTCACTCTAATCATGAGGAAAATGAACCCTTATCACAAAGTTCAGTTCTACAAGATACCTTTCCCTTGTTCATTCCAAGAGGAGAACTTGTTGTAGAAGAAGAAACAACCACAAATAGTGCGGAGGAAATTGCACAAATGTATATACAAACTTGGATCCAAAAATTTGACAACTTATTTCCTTTGAAGAATACTACAAAACCAAACTCATGAAAAATAAAAAGAATAATCATATAGATGAAGACATTAAGAAAAAAATAAATAGACTAAAACTACCATGTTTTTATGGACCAGGAGAGGAAACTACTCAATCATGGGTGCAAAAGTTAGATGCATATATATCATGCAGTCTTATTATAGAAGAAGGTGCTATTAAGTTCACTATACTTCATTTAAGGGGGTCAGCCCAAAAATGGTGGCACTATGGCCAAAATTCCTTAGGGTTCAATTTTTTTAGCACCTATAGTGAATTCGGTAAAAAATTGATGAGTATGTATGATCTAAGGGATCTTTAATGGTACTTCCAAGAGCTAACTCACCTCAAACAATCAATAATAGTAGAAGAACTTTCTAATCAATTTCAAGACCTATCTGTAATGGCTCCAAATCTATCCCAAGGCCAACTCACTCATATGTTTATTGAAGGACTTAAAGATTCCATTAAAATCCATGTGAAACCTCTTGAACCCCAGAATTTAGAGGAAGCCATCAAGAAAGAAAAGTAGGTTGAGTCTAATTCACCTACTGAAAAATCCAAGAATTTCACATTTAAATGATCTTATTAGGATAAAGGATTGATAAGAATTCACTAGGAGAGATCATGCTACGTGTGTATAGAATGTAAGAGAAAAAAACATCGATGTCAAAAGACAAAAAAATTTAGTCAAGAAGAACTGCTACTTTAGATGTAATACACCTTGTAAGAATGGACTTTGGTGTAAAAGAGGACAAATAAATAGGGCAAAAGAAACATTTGAAGAGACTCCCAACAAAAAGACAACATTAAAGGAACAAGAACATGGAACATTAACTATCATTTCTAAAGAGGATGGGGATAATCCATTTCAAATTAATGGAATAGTCTAAGAGAAAATGATCCAATAAATCAAATTCACCTTGAAGATTAGTTTTGATTAAGGACAAGCAAATTTGGGAAGGACAGACTGTCATGATCATGTCCTGACATATAACCCTCAAAATATATGTAATTTTAAACATAAATATATGCCTTGTAAATATTATTCAATAACAATATATTATCTCAATATTAATATTCCTAATAAATATCTTAATATAAATAGAATATATTCCTATTTATAATAATATTGTGTAATAAGATAAATATAATAAATTTCTAATTTCTATTCATTTATCATTTATTTATTTATTTTTAATCAGTAAATGACTGAAGCCTAGAGTATTTATTATTTATTACTGTTAGAGTAATTAGATATTTTCTAATTAACTCTATTATACTTCAACTAAACTTTAGACATATAATAATTAATTCTTTTATTAATTATCATCATGCAACCTAGGTTTCACCTTTTAGGGTTTTGGATCACCTTTATAAGGATGATCCCTCTTTATAGAAATGGATTTACTTTTGACTAATAGCAATTTATCTTTTTGCTCATTAAGAATGTCTCTTTTATGGATCTATGAATTCTAGCCTCCACAGCTTTTGCTCCTCTCTTTCTATGACATGTGTTTGCTTGAAGGTGATTCTTGGGAGTTGGGGCTGATCTTTCATAAACTTCAACTTAGTATCAAAGCTTCAAATATTCATGCCTTTGTTATGCTCTTGAGAGTTTTTGGCATTGGTTTACATATTTTAGCTTTCAAAGGATTTTTATTGGATTTGGAGGGCCTTTATTTCTAGTCACTTTGAGCTAAAATGAACATCACCGCTATGCTCAGAGCGCTAAAAAACCCCCATTTCACCATTGTTCTTAGAGTGCACAAAACTTCCCACTTCTATATAAAATTTGTCCATTTTAGACAAAGTTGATTCTGTGGCAATTTTTTTTGCACCTAGGCTATACAACTTGGGCACGAAAACTAAGGTGATGGTGATTTTATTTATTGAAAAATAATTTATTATAATTCTTTTTGAAAAGCAAATGATATATATTATTTTCTTAGTCCATGCTCTAAAAATTGGAGGCAATTTTTTATTGAAGGATAGCTTGTATGAAAGAGGGGCAATTTTTTTTGGTAGGGCGTGGGCCCCATATCATATCATATGCATATATTTGAAAGTATGAAGGCCTTTATTGGGCCTTGCATAACCCACACAAGTACTCAACACATTTTTTGGGTGCATGCACGTGTTGAGGTGGGGGGTGGGGGTGAATCACGATCTTAAACTTTTGACTTCAAAACCAATTTCATTCATTCACACCTAATTTATCTTACAGATCCACCATTAAAACTAAAATTCTCAAACATAAATGAAATACATCACATTCATACAATGTTCAACACATAAAACAATGATTTGGTTTCCCAGAAACACTTCAAGATGAAGGTAAAACTGGGGTGGGGATGAAACCCACAAATCTTCATTGTTGCAATAATAAAGTCAACTTTTTAGGGTTACAATATTTGATCATAAGATATGATCTAACCTGTGAGGGGTTTTCCCTATTAAAAGCTTAAGAGAGTGTTAGGTCTCACCTTGTTAAAGGATTTTACACTCACAATAAAGTAAGGACTCTGTTAGGAGGTTTACATAGGCCTATTAGGACCACTCTATTAAGAGATTTACCATGTCTCAATTAAAAAATAACTGATTTAGTATTCGACCCTCGATTTTCTTTGCAAGATGATCTTGGGTCTCCTCTTTGCTATATCTTTGATTTGATCTCCTAATCTGACAAATCTGTTAAGTGCTTCACTGCTCTGATTGCTCTCTACATGATCTATCTTTGAACTTTGCCTTCACTCCTTCACATACACATACACTCTTATGCATTTCAACATACACTCATAGTCTCTTGATTCTAGGGTTAGAATCCTTAAATTGACCTACTTTGAAGGTTCTAGATCTTGATCGACGGCTTAAACTTCATCATCTTTTTTCGTTTACATCCCTTTTTCTGATTGGTTGAATCATATGCCTAGGGATCATTACCTTTTGCAATGGCATGTGATCAACATCTGATCTGGCTCTACAAATATTAAATATCATGTACAAGTCAGCAAAAAATGATTTACATATGAGTTTGTGCAATTACAAACTATAATATCAAAACTGAACTACTTGGCACTTGAATGCTCTAATGCTCAGTCTTGCACAAACCTTTATGCTGACACTCAGTCATCATTGAGTACTCAACTCTTACTTCTTCTTAGCTCATATATCTATTCTTTCTTTACTGAATGCTCAACAATCACTATCCTGCTTGGTATAAGCACTATCTGCTTAACCTTTACTAGATAACTCGATCATAGTAATGACCTTGTAATTGTGCCTAGTAAATGACTAAGTGTTTGGACACTAATCAGAAACATAGGCTTAGAGATCAACAATCTCCCCCTTTGACATTAGTGGCAAAAACATTTTGTCATGAAATCATTTCATTCAAAAATGCATTCTTCCCTAAGACCAAAATTTGATGCTGTACAATCTGATATATGCTCTTTACCTTATTCTTCTTCTTTATTTCTTATCTCCCCCTTTCATATTATTTCGTTCCTCATTCCCCCTTGTTTTTGTCAATAATAGAACCTAGAGCTATAGGGGCTAACTAATACTTGTCAAAGAATTGGTGATGACTAGCCGCAATATTGGCATAGGCCATTTTCCATCTTTCCTGTACTTATTGCAAAATTTGAAATTGAATCTCTAACTCAAAATCTAGGTCAATAAATCCTTCAATGTTTGAAAAATTTGTCTCTTTCTTCAAAATATGTCTAGCAATAGAGATTACATTTTGAATCATCTCTGTATGTGGAAATAGCTAAAGTTAAATCAATGTCAACTTGTGCCTTAATTTTGTATCTCTAGTCATGACCTCGGCTAACCTCTTTTGACTGAATGCTTGTTCATGGTAAGAGGATGATCTTGAACTTACATTCTTTCCCAACATAATAACATTTTCTCTTATGCCGACATGTCATATCTCTAATGAGCATGTGGTATGTGCTATAAAGAAATCTATATCACACAATTTCACATATAAAGAGTTGATGGTCTTCAAAATTATTTCCAATTGTGTAATAGATGTAGAAAGATTAACTTTTCTCTATACAAGTTCTTGTGAGACTTTCTATAATAATTTATGCTCCATTCTCCTTTCAAATCATTGTAACACATTTTCGTTTATCTCTATATCATCTGTCTGAATTCTGTCAACTACATACACTAGCTGTTCCAAAATTGTATGCTGATTATTTACATCTATAATTCCATATGCATCTGTAAAATTATCCTTGATAGTATGTAGTACCTATCTTCTCTTCTGCTCTCTTTTCAACTATTCTTGTTTTTCCTTACGGCTCAACAAGATTTGCAATTCTTGCATTTGTTCCAGTGTAAGATTATTCAAATCATATGTAGGTAATGTAATTACCTCATCAAGATTCAATGACTCATCATCTTCCTCATCTGTATGAGTCACATCCTAAGATCTTAAGGGTGTACCCTTGGTATTGATAGTTGCATTGTTTTCCCTTTTCACTAGATCTCAACTTTGGGTATTGCATTGGTGTAGAAATCACTTGTTGGATAGGTGTCACAATGGTAGATTCTACAACCTTTGCACTTAACAATTGAATAAGAGCTTGAGTAGTCTCTTTCTCTTTCTGTGTCACTGCAACTTCTGTAGAGTGTGTGCATGAGTCTTTATCAAAATTTGCCTTCTTTTGCAAAATTGGCATACAAGTTGGTGATGGATATACAATTAATGCCTTACCAAGTTACTCGACACTTGTAGCCTTTGTAACTAATGTGACAATAACATCATTAGTCTTCTTTTCTTCAAGCTTTGGATATTCAATTATTTGTAACAAAATTGGGTTTGTACAGAGTTTTCTTGATTCCTTCATTAAGCCTTGAATTTCCTCTTCAGAAATATATTTGGATTGGGTTGATGGCTGTCAGTTTCATCCTCAATTGCTATAGTGTCTTTTTGTTCATATCCTCTGACAAGTTGCTGAATCTCCTATGACTTCTATTGTTGGATTAACCACTCCAAATGCTTCTTTCCAAGCTTTTATATTGTCTTGCTCAAGTTCATCAGCTTTATTTTTCAAAAAATTGTATTCCATGTCCCTCGGCATAAACTTGTTAATAAAATCTTTAAGGGCTGTAGACATGCATGTCTTCCCTAAATCTAGCATAAATTGTGCCAATTTTGTTTCTCTTATTTGTTTTTCAATGGACAATACCCATTTCCACTTTGCATCCACTGTATAATACAATCTCACTGGAAATCCAATTCTTAACTATAGGGGTGTATGTTCGAACTTGATCATCATATCAATCATGGCAGTTTCAAGTTTAACTTGATCATCATTACCCAAAGAGTTACATTGTAAGACTTTGAGTCCCAAAATATTTTTTGATTCTACTAATTTTTTGCATACTTGATCCACAGTCATTGGAGGGAGTCTATTCGCTATCTGAAGGTTGCTAGTCTCATTAGACTCATTCTTTTCTTAGTCTTCCTCTTCCTCTTCCTCTTGTGCAATGATCATATTCTTCCTTGTCTTAGCTTGATCTTCTACCTGCTTCCTTTTCTTTGGACTCCATGTTAGCAACTCGGCAGGGGGTTGTGCTGATCTCTTTCTAGTGATGATCACCTTTCCATTTGGCCTCTATGGTGTTACCATTTCTTTCATGTTCTTATCAAGGTTGGCCTTCACTTTAGGCTCAATTATTACAACCTTTTTCTATTTTGTGGCCTTTGGTTCCACAATTGCAAGCTCTTTGCTTTTTCCTTCCTTGGCCTCTAAGGGTTATCCGGACCCTTCTCCTTGTTCTTTCTTTCCATCCTTGACAACTTTTCTCTTCCTTTTCTTTCCTGCCTTAGGTGCACTAGATGTTGTATCTTGGCAATAATAGTCTAGTATCTACCAAACTACTTAGCACTAGCATCGATTTCTTCTACCAAGAGTGCAGTAACTACTACTTGGCCTTAGCTACACTACCCTCAGTAACACTGCTTGTGCATACAAAAAGTTTGTGTCCATAATGAAACATATTTCATCATAATATCTATCTACAACTGACTTTGGAATCCTCATTTTGTTCTTCATTTTAACTTTGAATTTTTCAAAGTAATTATTCATTACTTCCTTAAAATTATCTCCCAACCTATCTATTAAGTCACTTAACTTCTCCATAGTAGTTCTATTCCTATCCCATTCAATGGTTCTAATGGTAGGGAAATAATTCTATACATAGAAAAATATGCAAACTAATAGGGAACTAAATGTACAAGAAGTGTTCTTCTCTTTTGTCACTGCTTCTAGGTTCTCTGTGAGTTGGTGAAGTTGTAACTCGACAAGATTATATAAGTGATCTTTGTTCACAATTTTGTAACCCAAATCAACTACTACACATGGGATATTGTTCACTCTACTAGATTGATAGAACTTGTGTGCAATCACACAAACAACAAATTTAATTAATGGGCCCTCAATGCCATCTATTGACATTCCATGACCATTCCATTTTTCCTTGGTCAAGTTTTCAATCTCATTCTTGGTTCCCCTCCTTATTCTCTTAGTTCAATCCAATGTAGGGTACCTAGTTACCTGTAGAATTATTGCCTTGTTGATTTTGTTTGGCCCACCTTTCAACTAAATTTTCATGTCATGAACTCGGTTGACCACAATCTTGATTCTCGTTCAACCTTGAAATATTTAGGGAATCCTAGGGCATAGGTAAGCCCTTTGTTGGAAATGATCTTGAATTTGTCTTTTATAATTCCATCAATGCATAGCTTGCCATAGATTCCTAATTTCAAAATCTCTAATCTCTCCAATCTTTCATTGGTAGCATGAATTGATGTCTTGAATAGTAAAGACTCTGGGTGGAATTAATGACAAGGCCCCAATTTCATCAACATGGGTTTCAATGTTAACTGTATTTCTAAATTTTTTTGGAGGGCTTTGATCATTCCTTATGATTTGTGCACTGCTATCCTTTATCATTATACTTCCAAATTCCATTTCAAACTAGGGTTTTAAACAAATTTTTTTTCCACAACTATCGTTGCTGAATATTTCACTTCCCACTAAGAGCAATACTTACTTCACTTCATAAGTTTGTTGATAGCTTGCTAAAATTATCTACCCTGGTCATTGAAATTGCTTTGATCACCTCCAAATCTTCTCATGAGATCTTTGATCACTTGGTGAGTGAAGATGAATCATCAAATTCGATAAATACCTTTGATCTTTCATTTTAGGTATACAATTAATGCCTTTGTACTTATTTTGTGTATGACAATTAGCCTAATCTAAGTTACTTACTCTGCCATAACCAATTCACTCGGTCAATATGTTGTCTTCTTTGATCACTCAATCTATAATACAAATAATGATTAATATAGACTATACCACTGATGCTCAATACTTGATGACTTCCCATTTCTAATAGTTCTTAATGCATCTTTATTTATGCAGATATGAACTTTCATCACTTTTATGCTAGGAATTGATGTAAGATATAATATTGAGTATATAGTTCCTACATACCTTTTTTTCTTTAATGAGATGTGGTGTGATCATCTGATCCATTAGATTGGGTGATCACAATGTCCTCCACTCTGTTGCTTCCAACTCTTAGTATCTATATCCATGTTCTCCATAATAGTGACAACTGTACCATGTATTGTAATCCAAATTGTAGGAATTTCCTCTCCCTATTGTATGAGTTTTTTTTTAGGTGACTAGTGTGACTTTTTCTTAAGTCTATACTCATGAGCTCTATGTCCATAATTTTGACAATTGTAACAATGACATTGGAATCTAGGTGTCTTTCTAGTTGAGTCATTGTTAATTTATTTACATTCATGTGCTTAATGTTCTACTTTCTTACAATTAACATAATTACAACTTGGTTTAGGTTTAGGAATTTGCTTACCATTTTTGCTATTGCAAATATTGGCTATGTGTCCAATTTTCCCATTGTAATGACATGTAGATTTGCCTTTTGATTTTGCATTCCTTTGTTCTCCACTTTTAGATGATTCTCCTTCTTTAGTAGATGAAGATTGTTTGTTGTATCCAAGTCTAGAGGTGTCTTTTTCTCTAGGTGAATTCATCATGTCTTCAAAATGCTTGATTGCTTCATTTGGTTTTTCATCCTCTCCATGAGTTCCTTTTCAAGCCTTAACTCATTTTTTAGTTGCTCATTCTATAACCTTAGATTTGTGATCTCCAAATCCTTTCTACTTATTTCCTGATTTGCATTTATTGATTGATTTATCATATCAAGCAGATTATGTGTAAGCTTATGAACTTCAAATGATGTTTCTTCAAGTCTGCTAGCCATTTTTCTTTTGTCCTTTTTAGCCATCAGCTTGTCTTCCATTGCTTTCTTCCTTTGCTCAATTGCTTCACATAGTGTAACTGATTGAATTTCTTGTTCTATCTTGAGATCTTTTAGTTCTTTCACTAGGGCACTATTCTTTTCTAACAATTATGTCATTTCTTCATCATTGTTTCTAGTCTTTCCATTGTCTAGCAGTCCTTTTGTATCAAATTCTATGTATTGATTGTCATTTAGCTGAATATCTAACTCTCTTCTTCTCTTTAGGGATTTCCTTAACTCTTCTTTTGTTGCTTCTAATGGTTACAACATAATCTAGGTTTCAATCATCTGATTCTCAATGATATTTCCTATTATGCATACTTCCATCTCCATGATCTTATCCTCTCAAGATATTAAGTTTCCTGACAAGAAAACTAGGCTTTGATACCATTTTTTGGAATAAGTATACGAGAAACAAGATTCTAAGAGGGGTGGGGTGAATTAGGATCTTAAAATTTTGACTTCAAAACCAATTTCATTCATTCATACCTAATTCATCTTATAGATCCACCATTAAAACAAATCTTCACTGTTGCAATAATATAGTTAACCTATTATGGTTACAATGTTTGATCATAAGATATGATCTACTTTGCGAGGGGTCTGCCCTATTAAAATCTTAAGAGACTATTAGATCTCACCTTGTTAAAGGATTTTACACTCACAATAAAGTAAGGACTTTATTAAGAGGTTTAAATAGGCTTGTTAGGATCACTCTATTAAGAGATTTACCCCATCTCAATTACAAAATAATTGATTTAGTACTTGACCCTCAGTTTTCTCTTCAAGCTAATTTTGGGTCTCCTCTTTGCTATATCTATTATTTGATCTCCTAATCTTGTAACTTTTTTAAGTCCTTTACTACTCTGATTTCTCTCTGCATGATATGTCTTTGAACTTCTCCTTCACTCCTTCACATATGCATACACTCTTACATATTTCAGCATACACTCACAATCTCTTGATTCTAGGGTTAGAATCCTCCTTAAATAGACTTCCTATAAAGGTTCTAGATCTTGATCGACGAATTAAACTTCATCATCTTTTCCCATTTACATTCCTTTTTCTGATTGGTTGAATCAAATGCTTAGGGATCATTACCTTCTATAATGACACATGATGAACATCTGATCTGACTCTACAATTATTAAATATCATGTACAAGTCGACCAAAAATGGTTTAAATATGAGTTTGTAGAATTAAAATATCATTTTAAAACTGAACTACTTAACAGTTGAATTCTATGATGCTAGGTCTTGCATAAACCTTTATGCTAATGGATGACACTTGATAACCTTAATACTGATGCTCAGTCATCATTGAATACTTGGTTTTTACTTCTACTCAACTCATAATCTTTTTGGTCTCTACTGAATGCTTGACAATCACTATCCTTCTCGGTATAAGCATTGTCTACTTACCCTTTACTAGATAACTCAGTCATAGTGATGACCTTGTAATCTTGCTTAGCAAATGACTAAGTGTTTGGACAATAATAAAAAACACAACTTAGAGATCAAAAACACGTTCATTGTGGTTTGGTGACATGACATTTCTTTTCTCCTTGTTTTAGGTGCTTGGGCCCAACCTTGGTCTCTAATGCATACAAGTGCATGAAGTTCCACCTTTCTAACTCATCCAAAGTCAAGAAGACTGACCTCTATTTTTTCTTGTAGGCCTATACCTATACTCCATTGAGGTATAATAGATTAGGCACATTTTTGGGCATCTTGTAATCTTGGTCTGACTGCCTAAGACCTATCTTTGACCTGTTCTTTGGTTTCTTTTGGCTCGATACTTTTTTGGTCCCGCCTTGGCTTGCTCCATATTATGTGCCTCTAAGTTTTTTGACCCTCTTTTTTGGCTTGGCACTGACTCCAACATGACCTCCAATCATGCTCATGTCAGCAGGTGATTCAAGCTTTTGTTTGGAACAATATTTTTTTATTGGCTCTGTAGTGATATTTGGTCCTCCAATAATCTAAGCCTCCTCACATGCACATTAAAAGTGCCTTAAAATTGCTCACATTTTCTTTTTGAGGTACCTACTTTGGAAAAAAATGCTGCCCAAGCACCTCTCACCATGTCATATGTGGGCCAAGGATTTTTTGTGACAAATCTTCCAAAAATGAGTATCGTCAGGTAAAATATTTTAATTTATCTCATGAGATATAGAAATCCTTGGAATCTAAATTTGAAGGTGATAAGCATGCCAAAAAGGTTAGATTCTAGAATTAGATATGTTTATTTCAAGAAGCTAAAATGATAGAAGATGAATTTGTAAGAAGTTACTTTGGTAGAATATCAAAGATTGTTGCAGGAGTTAAGGATTGCAATGGAAAGAAGGATGAAGATGAAATTGCATGGAAGATCTTGAAAACATTGACATCTGCATATAATAAGACAACACGAATTATTAAACAAGTTATACCTTGCACATAAAATTTCACAAGAGAGACTCTTCTTGGATGATTGGAATCAATTGAGATGCAAATGAGATAAAGTGGAGAACTACCTAGAATTGAGACTACTTTTAGTGCATTAAATGTTTAACCTACATTGACAAGAAGTGCAAGTACAAGTGGAGATTATGATAGTAGCAACCAAGGAAAATTAGAAGAAGATAAGAAGATTGAGAAAGGTATTGCCTTGCTTATCTAGAGAAAACCTAAAGGTACAAAATCCTTTAAATATTAGACATGTAATGGATATGGTCATTATTCTTATAAACATCCTAAAAGAGAAAGAAAGTATAAGAAGAAGCCTTATAATCCAAGGAAATATCTATTTACTACTGATGAGGAATTAGATGCTTGTGTGAAAATATTTTTGAGTGAAAGTGATGAAATATGATTTATTGCTATTAAGGAAGAAAGTCCTGGAAAAGATGAAGTTAGAGAAGAAAGATCACTAGTATCACAAGTTGAAGAAAATAAATCTAATTGGTTATTGGTAGTGGTTGTTATCATCATATGACTAGAGATATGAAAACATTCATTGAATTCAATGGCTATGATGGTGGAATAGCTAGAGTTGAAAATAATGTAGCCTGTCACATTAAGGGAAATAGATATTACTCTTGATGGAAAAACTAATATTGATGATGTTTACTTTTTCTATGGTTTAAAACATAATATTTTGAGTGTCAAACAACTAGTTGACAAAGTATATCAATTGTAATTCACAAAGAAGACATGCATTATCAAAGATAAATATGGTTAGCTGATTAGTACTAGTGCAAGGACAAGAGGTAATGTCTTTCACTTGAATCTTACTAAGATGATATGTTTAGATGCAAAATTGATGATAGTTGGTTGTGGCATAAGAGATTCTATCATATAAACTTTGACAATATTGTGATAGTAAGGACTACATTTGTTGTTAGAGATTTTTCTAAAATTGTGAAGCCTACTAACATGGTATGAAAGGAATGTGTTATGGAAAAGTAGAAGAAATTTTTATTTCCAAGCAAGAAGTTTACTACATCTATGAAGTTAGAGATTGTACACACTGATTTGAGTGGACCTACAAATACAAGAGATTTCTATGGTGAAAGGTATTTCATGATTCTTGATGATTTCACTAGAATGAAGTGGGTAGCATTTCTTAGAGAAAAATATAAAGCATTTTAGAAGTTCAGAGTTGAAAATGATAGTAGATTAAAGATTAAATGTTTGAGATCTGATAGAGGAGGAGAATTTACTTTGAATGAGTTTAACATTTTTTTTGAGCTAAATACATTAAGAGACAAATTTTAGTGCCTAAGACACCTGAACATAATGGTATAGTTGAGAGGAGAAACTGATTTGTAATAGAGGCAAGAAGAGCCATGATGTTTGAGAATAATGTGGCAAAGATATTCTAGAGAGAATCAATAAATAAAATAATGTACACTATGAATAGAGTAAAAACTAGACAAGGCTTTGGTAAGACATGTTATGAACTATGGTTTGGACATGCACCATTAGTTAAGTATTTCAGAATATTTGGAAGTGTTATATTAAAAAGGATGATGACATTGGAATGTTTGATTCAAAAAGTGATGAAGGTTTGTTTCTTGGTTATTCATTAAAAAGAAAGGCTTACAAATGTATTAATAAGATAACTCAAACTATTGTTGAGAGCATAAATGTTAGAGTTAATGAGAAACTTAGAATTTATGAAAGAGTACTTGATTACAATTTTGATTTAAAACTAATCCAAGGACTAACCAAGATAATGTTGAGTTGTCTTATGAAACTGACATTGATTTGCAGAATGAAGCACAAGTTGTAGAACAAAGAGAAGAACTAAGGATTGAACCTAGACTAGAGGTTAGAGTTGAACCTATGAAAGCTAATAAGAATTTGATAAATAATCACCCTAATGATCAGATTATTGGAAGAAAAGACAAAGGAGTTATGAAAAGGAATAAGGTACATGAAGAACTATGTTTGATTTCTCAAATTGTACCAAAAAGCTTTAATGAAGCTAGTAAAGATGACTTTTGGATTAAAGTTATAAGAGAGGAACTAGATTAGATTGAAAAGAATAATACATGGAATTTAGTTCCTAGACCTAACGATAAGAACGTTATTGGAACTAAGTGGATTTTTAGAAATAAGATGAATGAACAAGGTGAAGTTGCGAGAAACAAAGACTAGTTTGTAAAGGTTATTGGAAGCAAGAAGACATTGATTATGAGGAATAATTTGCACATGTTGATAGAATATAAATATTTAGAATGTTTTTGGCATATGAAACTAATAAGAAATTTAAAGTGTATTAGATGGATGTCAAATCAACATTTCTAAATGGAGAACTTGAAGAAGAAGTTTACATTGAGAAGCCTGAAGGTTTTCCTTTGACTTAGGAAGGAGATATGGTTTGTAAGTTGAAGAAATCATTGTAAGGATTGAAACAAGCACCTAGAGCATGGTATGTGAGATTGCATAAGTATTTGGCCAAATTGAGATTTGCTAATGGTATTGTAGTTAGTAATTTTTATTTGAAGGAGATTGAAAATGACTTACTAATTGTTGAAGCATTTGTGTATGATATGATATTTGGAGGTGATGATGAATGACATAGGGAGCAAGGGATTAGACATGAACATGTGGAATAAACTCAACTTAACCTACCATCACCTCCTTTCTTAGAGTCACACATGAGAGCTTATACAAAATATCAATGAAACCACATAGAAGACAAGGCCATATGAAAAATATTCATAGGTGTAATTATTTAACTTCAGATATAAAGAAACCACAACATTCTCAACTATGAGGCCTTTCAGGTTACAACCTTATACATAATTTAGAATTATAGTTATGGAGTCCAAACTCACATCTTTACTTTCTATACTCTAAGAGTTCTACCTTCCTACATCTATCTAAACTTCTTTTTATGGCTAGCTAAACCACAATTTGGCCAGTCAAGCATTGAATTACAATATACATCCAATCTTTGAAGAATAAACCAAAACATGAAAAAATGACAACATAAAATCATGCACACATAATGGAAGGTCCAAATGTGTGTTAGGAGTCAACTCCCAAATGTGCAAGATTCCATGTAAGAATAGGAAACCATGCCAAATAGAGCAACATGCTACACTAGATGATAGAAGGAAAATAGGGACCAAAAATAACAACACAAAAATTGAAGAAAACTAAACATTAGACTTTGTGCACTTAGGAAAAGGATCTAGAACAAGTCCTCGACATGATATCAACTGCGTACAACATGAAACCACAAGTAGCAATGACTATTTTGTGAATAGAAGACTGGTAGAGAAAAGAAGACATATTTTTGGTTGATGCAAGATTACTCAAAGACTCAAGATGCTCCTGTATCAGACACCTAGGGTTAATAAAGAATTGATTTCCACATGATATTCTGTTCTAAATCATAAAGATCCAACTCAACTTGTGTAATCCATGAACTATCCTCAACTATTTTGTCTTTCCATTGAACTAGATATTCCATGAAGTCTTTTCCTTTGGTGCTCTTTCTTATTTTTCTCTTCAAAATCCTATTAATGCTATCTGTCTTATTCTTAGGATAATCCAAGTTACTTTAAGCTCATTATCTAATTCAAAATACTCGAAGATATCTATAATGCTAAATATAGGTGAAATGTCCATGTCTTAAGGCATTCAACTTCAAAGAATTTCCACTATCAAACTTCCTCAAAACTTACAGGGACCAAACTTCTTCATCTTCAGCTTACTATAGGTACAAATTGGAAGTTTGTTCTTCTTCAAATGAATCATAACCTCCTCACCAACTTGAAAAGTTTTATATCTCTTTTTTTAATCAACTCTCTATTTGTATCCCAAATTATCATCCTCCAAGTTTATTTCTACTTCCTCATGTAAAGTCTTCATGAAATATGCAAATTCTTCAGCTTTAACACTTCCTTTTGTCTCAAGGTTCATATCTCCCAATTCAGGAGTTTCATTAGGATTCAATCCAGTAACAATCTCAAAATGTGTCTTCTCAGTGCTCCTATTCACATAATTATTGCATGCAAACTCTTCTTTTGCCAAAATCAAATCTAAATTAGATGTTTGTCTCTAGCCAAACATATGAACAAGTCACCCAAACTTCTATTCACAACTTCAGTTTTTCCATCTATTTTTAGATGAAATGTAGAGCTAAACTTTAACTTTGTATTCAACTTCTTCCAAAGTGTCCTTCATAAATAACCATTAAATTTAGTATCCCTATCTGAAACAATAATCTTAGGAAAATCATGGAATCTTACCACTTTCTTAAAGAATAATTTAGCCGCATGTACTACATTAGATGTCTTCTTACAGGGTATGAAATGAGCCAACTTTGGAAATCTGTCAATTACTACCAAAATAGAATCATTACCTCTTTGAGTTCTAGAAAAACCAAGAACAAAATCCATACTAATATCTTCCCAAGGCTTATTAGGTACAAGAAACGGTGAATAAAATCCCACATTATGACTAGTTCCTTTTGATGTTTGAAAAATTCTATAACTTCTAACCATCTTTTGCACATCTTTGTAAATATGTGGCCAAAATTATCTATCTAAATCAATTTCACTATCTTATCAATCCAAAAATGTTGAACACGTTTGCCACTATGATTTTCCTTCATGATGTTCTCTCTCATAAATCCTTTAGGTATGCACAATTGAATTCCTTTAAACAACATATCCTTCTGAATGAAATAATAAATCCACTTATCCCTTACCATATGATCTTTGCAGGCTTTCCAAGGTTCTACAAAATCAGGTTCAGTTTTATACGAATACTTCAAATCCTCAACTCTCATTTCTGTCAACAAATTTCATCTTCTCCTCAAAGAATCAAAACCTTGTTTAATTGTCCACTCTTATGTTTCAATGAAAAGGAAAAGTTCTACAAATACTCAATGCACTTCATATGTCTCTAATTCAACTTATTTTGACTTCCCAAATATTGCAAAGCTTTATGGTCAGTATACAACATAAAATGTTAAGGCATCAAGTAATGTCTCCATATTTTCAAGGCTTGAATAATAGCATCAAATTTTTGATTTATAAACTGAATATTTTCTCTTAGCATCATTCAATTTATCACGATAGAAAACTATGGGTATTCCTTCTTGACTCAAAATAGAAACTATAACACTTCTACTAGCATGATATTCAAATTGAATTTTTTTTTATAGAATTTAGGAAAATGAAGTTGATAGGTCAATGCTGGGGAAAATAATAATAAACAATTAACAATTTTATGATGAAGTTTGGCTAGTCTATATGTGTCAATTCGAGAGCATAAACTTGTGAAAGGTGTCCGAGCAATATGCTATCAAGGGATGGTAGTTGTGAGATAAGGGTTTATGAATGCATCTATAACACATGAAAACAAAATTACACCAAATTGAAATGCTTCTACGATAGGAACTATCACTTCTAGCAATAAAAACTTATTGAAGTATAACATAAATATTCTATGATAAAATAACTACAACTCTTAACAAATCATCAACTCATAATATAATTCATATAAAATGTTATTATACAATCAAATACAGATATTAAACACATAAAGTAATATACTATGATTAAATCCATACTATGTAATGCTAACATAATTAACATACAAATGAAAACTAATTTAAATGCACTCCAAACATAACTCACAGAAAATAATCACTGGGTAACTTTAGAGTGGGCCCTTCCTCCTCAGTTACCTGGTGAAGAAAAATAATAGTCTTACACCTTCGTAGTCATGCAAATATGGAACTTATATTTTAGTAATAATAACAGTCTGTGTACAATGCTATGTGTTCTACAGGAATGCACATATATCCCTATACTTCTAGCTCCTGCTACTTATATAAATGTAGCTTATAACAATATAAACCAGAATAGGGATAATAAAGCCAAATAGTAGCTACCATAAGCTTATTTATAGGCTGCAGGTAGTTGCAACATAAAATGACAATATGTTACTGCCACATATGAAGTCCTCCATCTTTTTCCAATCACCATAAAATAAAAAATATGTAGCTATTAACAAAGTTTGGTCTCAAGCCAAGAATATGCAATTATTTTGTAGTGTTCCAACAAAACAATATTTTATATAGTTCTTGTTTCATGGTTTGAAATGTTTGCTGCATAACCAAATATGAAAATGGATTTAAATTGATTGGGCCAAATATAGGAAGAGATGACTGATGAGCTTCATATCCATGTGAGCTTACGACTACATCTTCAACAGTAAAAAATAGGCTAATGCTTGTTTCATTTGTTGGCACTTAACTCACCATGTTGTCTTCCCCACACATATGCATGTTTTGGATAATATTGGTACCCAATATCAATGAAACAAATGTGTATCTATGCTGATAAGAAATGATATTCAATCAACATTTTTCTAAATTGAGTAGCAAATAGTATCTATTTCTATCCAATAGGTGGCAGGAAGTTATAGTCCCAACTGGCAAGTGACAGGAAGTTGCAGTCTTTTCTAATAGGCAACATGAAGATTTGTTATGCATATCAACATGCTATGATAATAGAGATTAGTAAAAAATAATCAACAATGAATTTTCCATATTTTAATCCCAAAACAATATTAAATACTACTTATTTATATTAAACTATATGCAACATTATAATGGTAAAATGGAATGAAACATGATAGACATGGAATACAGAAGTAAGTAGAAAAGTGTGTAAGATAGATTTAAAATGTGTTATTAAATGGGTCATAAATGACTCTCATTAGAAGTGTAGGCAATTCTACAATCTTTTGTTTCAAAACTCTTTTGTGCGCCATGTCTCCATTTGAAATCCTTTTAATCTCCTCTCATAGTCTCAGTCATAGCATTGCAAATATAAGTGAAATTTATAATTATTTGCCTATAAAAAACTTGCCAATCCATGAAATGACCTTACCTCTCCAACATTCTTAGGTGTACGACAATCAAAAATAAACTTTCACCTTTTTAGGATCCATCTTCAAATAATCACCTGAAATGACAAAACCAAGATACACAATCTCTTTCTTCATAAATGAAAAATTCTTTAGGTTAATAAATAATTTCTCCTACTTTAATTTCTGCAATCCTTATCTAATATTCTCAAGATGTTCTTCTGTAGTTTCACTTAATATCAAACTATCCTCAAGATATAAAATTACAAATTTAGCCAAGAATCTTTTCAAAACCTCATTCATCAGCCTCATAAAATTACTAGGCACATTAGTTAGACTAAAAGGCATAACCAACCACTCATACACACCCTCCTTAGTCTTAAAAGAAATTTTCCATTAATCTCCTTCTCTAATTTTGATACTATGATAGCCACTTTTCAAATCAATATTTTTCAAACACTTCACTCCACTCAAATTATCTATTATGTCATCCATCCCAGGCAAAGTGAATCCATATTTCAATGTTATCTTGTTTATATCTCTAGAATTAGTGCATGTTCTGCATTCTCCATTCTTTTTTGGTGCAAATGAATAGGTAGTGCACAAGGACTCAAAATTTATCTAATCAAACCCTTCTCAATTAACTTTTGCACTTGTCTATTTAATTCAACTTTTTCATCAAGTGTCAATATATGTGGTGCTTTATTAGGAAAAATAGATCCAAGTATCAAATCTATATAATGACTTATGCTTCTTACACAATGCAAACCATTAGGTACATTATCAAAAATAATGTCTTGAAACTTTGCTATCAAGGATTCAATCTCAAGTGCATGCTCTAACTCATCTTGTTTCTTAGTCTTTCTAGGAATAAAAGAAAAAAAACATTCCATTCTTTCACATCCTTAACAAATTTATTACCTTCAACCAAGCATACTTTGACTATGGTACAATGATTCTCATCAATTTTTTCTACCAAAGGTAATCATACTTTTTTCTTTCTATCTACCCAAATAGTATACTAATTCAATCTACCATCATGAAAATCTTGTCTATCATACTGCCAAGGTCTACCCAATAGAATATGACAATAATCCATACACATAATATCATACAAAAACTCATCATGATAATTTCCAACTTTGAATTTAACCAGTCATTTATGCTCCTTCTAGATCCAAGCACCATGATAAGGCTTAGAATGTCTCAATCTCTGCAAGTGCAATTTTTTAACCATCTCCTCAGATGCCAAATTATTAGAACTTCCACTATTAATTATTACCTTGCAACATTTTCCAATGATCTTACATCTAGTTTTGAACAAAATTCTTCTGAATATAGGCTCTCCATAACTTCTTCATTCTACATGATCCTTCTTAACATTAGGTCCTCACTATTTTTAGGTTCATTAGGTGTTTCAACAACTTCTTAACAAGCCAAAGTGCTTCTACTAGTTCCTCCTATATTTTTTCTAGAGTTAGTACATTTAAAGGATCTATGTCTTACTTTAGAAAACTTATAACAAGTACCTTTAAACCTAGATATTTCTTCTCTCTTTTGACCATTATTATTTCTGGCGTAACCAATATAACTACCTCTAGTGTAATTACCTCTTTTACTAGTAGGTTCTTGCTTCCATTTGAATTTTCCTTTATCCTATATTGCACTATCATATTTGTTATAATATTTAGAATAATTAAGGGGGGGGGGGGGGGGGGGGTTGCATCGGTTATCCAAGGTCTAGATGTACTGATTGAAAAATCAAACACTTAAACTACTTTAGATCTTAACATTCATTAGCTTGGTCTCTATAACAAGTTATCAATAACATCAACTAGTAGTCCAATGCCCAAAATATACTAGACTTGTAGAATGTAAAACATTAACAAAACTCATCACAAATAACATCCACACAAGTTTGACACTAGGATTTAATTTGGTAACCCATTTTAGAAAAAAACTACTAGTAACATGTCACCAATATTTTCACTCTTCCAAAGTGAGCTCTATTAGGAGCCAACCCTTTTAAAGGTTACAAAATACACTATTAAATATGACCTTGTTGAAGGATTTATTCACCCTATTAGGAGTGACCTTGTTAGAGGAATTTAAAACATTCCATTAGAATGCCACCTTGATTGAAGGATTTACATGTGACTATTAGGTCAACCTTGATTAAAGGATTTCAATATAGATACAATGGTTAGAAAGTGACAACATGTTTTGATCTGAATAAGTAAAACACATTTTGAAAATTAGAGATCACAATTATGTTCATAAGTTGATCCACTCACTGGCCTTCATGTTGATCTTTCTCTCTAATCTGCTTGGAAACACTTAAAGCAATCAACTCTCACAACTCTATTCAACCTCCTACTTAGGTTCACCAGTCAATAACATCAACAATTGCTCCAACCTTTCTAGATCTTTGCATCCACTTGTACACACACAAACTTAGCTCTTGTGCCTCCTTAAATAGGAAATTCTAATATTTTTCTACTTAAACATCACCATAGATCTTAGGGTTTGGTCAGATTCATCAAATCCTTCTACCATTTTATCTCCTTCTTCTATTCTAGAAAATTCTCCAAAATTTTTCTCAAATCCTTACATAGAAATGTGCAAACATGATTTCCCTTGATTTAAATGTTCCAAGTCATCCATTCTTATCTTCAACACTTTTTACATATTCTAAGTAATCAACTATGTTAGCTAGAAATCACAATTTTCTCATAAAATTTTTAAATGATGTCCCTCGGTCAACACTATGCTTTGATGCTTGGTCATCACTGGGTTACTTAGTTGCTACTAACATTCTTGTTCATCACATATACTGACACTCATTTAATAATGATGCTGGATCAACACTATTTTTGCTTGGCTTATACTGGCACTCAGTCAACACTAGCATCACTCAACATATATTGCAAGTTCCTTAATCTTATGTGCTATTTCTTGGTCAATCCTATGTATTTTTTCAATCTTTGATCACTTATTCAAGGCTTTGGTACAACTATCTTCTTTACTTGTAGTATGATTAAATACTCACTTTATCTTGTCAAAGTCTTACTAATCAAGCATCCATTATATTTTCTTCTTATAACTCAACATTTCCTCTAGGTACTATTATTATGTCCCACTTCTTAAATCCTCTTCATCAGTTATCTAGATATGACACTCAAATCAGATAGAAAACTATCTCACCGATAAGGTTTGACATTAATGACAACATAAAAATTGTTCAAATTGTAGTTTCCAATAATCTCCCTCTTTGAAATTGATGGAAACTATTAGAAATGCTTTAGAATAACTTGGGGGGGGGGGGTGGTGAATCAATTATTCAAGCTCCAACTTGAACAATTCAAACTTTTTCACTAAGTGTAGTGAGCTCATTCAACCATTCATTCATCCAAGCATTAACTTTTCTAATCAGCAAGTTACTGTAAATCAACATGCAAGCATAACACATAATAAATCAACACATAACATAGTGATTTATGTGGAAACCTAATTTGGGAAAAACCACCAGTAACATGCTACTCAATTCTCACTCTTCTAAAGTGATGCCCTATGAAAGGCCTACCCTATTAAAGGCTTACAAAATGCTATTAAATGTTACCTTGTTAGAGGATTTAACCACCATATTAGAAGAGGGCCTTGTTAAAGGACTTTAGAACATTCACTTGGAATGCCACCCTGTTAAAGGATTTACAAATGGCTATTAGGCAAACCTAAGTCCATAGGATTTTCCTTCTATCCTAATTGATACAATTTCTAGAGAGTAACAATTAGGGATTTTGACCTGATTACAACATACAACTCAACTTGTAGATCTTAGATCACTTCTTAGCTCATACCATTGCCTGGCTTTCAGTCTCTACAACTCTTGACTACTTGCCCTCCTATTAAGCTTAGTCTCCTTGAGTCTCCATGCTCAATATACTAGTGCAATCATGCTCTTCTTAACCACTTGTAGAAGTAGAGCCTCTATGCTTCTTCCTTCTCCTAGATGTCTTCTCCTTGACACCTTTCTAACCACTTCGCAATTTTGCTCTTTAGTAGTTGCAACATCAACAAAATTTGCTTCCTAGTCTACAATTCCTTAAATAGAAGTCCTGGAGTTCCTTTTCCCACTCGATTCTTCCATTCTTTAATTTCAATTCATATGGATTAGGTAGGATTCATTGTATCTAACCCATATTTTGTTTCCTCTAGAAACTTCTTGAATAATCCTTTTGAATTCGCCCAAAAATGGTTTACATAGAATTCTGTGCCACTAGCTCATCATTCTTATCCTCCAACTAGTTCAAAAAATTCAAGGTAAACACTAAGTCAACTCAAATTTGGTGAATCTTCATCATTTAAAATAATGTAGTAGCTCGACACTATTGAAATACTGGTGCTCAACACATACTATGTTACTCGACACCTTCTACATCTTTATTGATGCTCGGTAGCTGAAGTTCACTCGGCACCAACTAAGATTTTCTAATGCTCGGCACCTAACTTCACTTGGCACACACTAGAATTTCCTATTACTCGGCTCCAACTGAGAATTTTCTTGGCTTCAACTAGTTTGCTCGACACCCACTTAGCTTAAGCTTTGTAGTCAACCTTGTTACAATTTATTTCTCCAATGTTTCTAAGTGTGACCAACCTCTGTATCTTTGAGTATGTTATCAATACATCATTTAACTATTGTCTTAACTGATCCTTGCACTTCATTACATCATCATAACTCAACCTTTCCCTTAGGCACTCTTGTTACATCTTGTTGATCAAATCCTCTTCATCAATCAACTAAGTGATAGTACTTGGATCTTATAAGAAAATGTCATTCCTACAAATAGCAGGTTTGACATCAATGAAAAAAAAATGATTAAAAACATTCTATTAAAAATAATCTCCCTCTTTGATCTTCAATCTTCTTCTCACAATGATCTTTTCAATCAGATTTCCAACAGAAACACCTCTAGTTACCATGCAATTCAACACATGTACTGCATTGGGAAAACTGCCTTTGTATTTAGTATCTGATCTTCAATAATATCCTTAGTTTCATTCTAATTCTCATTTTTGCATCTCAAATTACAACACATAAGCTCCCTCTCTCATATTAGATCAAGAAATAAACACATAAGCTCTCTCTATCATATTGGATCATGAAATTAATTAGACTCTGCTATATTTCTAGCAACACCTCTTATAATTTCTATGAACTCATTCTTCTTGATCACTACCTCTTCTTAATTTCAAGCCATGGTAACTATGTTACATCTTCTCCATCTTTGACAACAATGCCAAAGACACTTTATCCAACTTACGCATCTTGCTCATGTAGATATCTTCATGTTAGTATAAAATATTCCTCTATCATCTATGTATAACTTATAAAATACTTTTTCCTTCTTCCTCTACTACCACTTTAGGCAGTTCCTAAGGTAGGACTGTCTACATCAACTTATAAAATATTATAATCAACCCATTTGATGCAGAGCTCCACCTTAGCTTAAGCATCCTTGTCTAGGGGAATCACCCCTAATTCACCTCTTAGATATTCATGATCACTCTTAGGTAAAGATTTAGTGAAAATATCGACTATTTTCTCCTTAGTATTCACATACTCCAATCTTAGTTCTTTGTCTTGAACTAGCTCTCTCAAGTAATGATACTTGATAGCAATATGCTTAGTCTTTGTATGCATGCCAAGATTCTTTGATATGTTTAAAGCACTAGTGTTATCACAATAGATAACAATTGGATTAGTTATCTCTTCATTCCTTTCAATAATTGCTTGATCCATATGGTGTTTGAACAATTCACTCCTACTACCACATATTCAACTTTAGCTGTTGATTGAGAAATGTAGGTCTGCTTCTTGCCTATCCATGAAATTAGTCTTTTTCCTAGAAAGAATGCTCCTCCACTTGTACTTTTTCTATCAACAACATTTCTTTCCCAATTAAAATCAGTAAATACCTTCAGTTAAAAATTGTCATTCTTTTTGTAATACAATCCATAGTCTTCTATTCCTTTTAGATATCTCAGTATCCTTTTCACTACTATCATGTGATTCTTCTCATGACTTGCAAAAAAACTTGCAACTATCCAATTGCTAATGTGATATTAGGTCTATTGTGAACAACATATTGTGGCTTTCCAATTATTGATTTATATAGTGCCTGGTTCACATGAGTAGAATCATCATTCTTAGATAACTTATGTCATGTGGCCATAGGTGTACTAACTAGTCTTGAATGTTTCATTCTAAAAGTTTTCAATATCTCCTTGATGTATTTGGACTGAGTAATGAAGATCCCTTTCTTCATTTGATAAACTTGTAAACCAACAAAGAATTTGATCTCACCAAACATAGACATTTCAAATTCCTTCTTCATTTCATCAACAAATGATTTTCATAATGCTTCATTTCCTCTAAATATGATATCATCAACAAATATTTTAGATAATAATACCTCATTGTTATTACCTTCCTTCAATTATAGATTTTTGTTACCATTGGTTCTTGCAAATCCAATCTTTACCAAATAATTATGCAATCTTTCATACCATTCTCTAGGGGCTTGTTTCAAACCAAATAGGGCCTTGTGTAGTTTACATACCATGTTCTTTTTGCTACAGTCAAAAAATCCTTTAGGATACTCATTATAGACATCTTCTTCAAGTATTCAATTCAGAAATGCAGATTTGACATCCATTTGGTATATCGTAAATCCTTTATAATCAGAATATGCAAGTAGTGTTCTAACTCCTAATCTTGCAAGAGGGGAAAATATTTCCCCATAGTTAATTCCTTCTCCTTGTGCATATCATTTGCATACCAATCTTTTCTTATTCCTTGTGATTTCACCTTTTTCATTTAGCTTGTTCTTGAATACACACTTTATTCTAATAATTCCCCCTCCCCCCCCCCCCAGGTCTAGGTACCAGTGTCCTTGTTTTATTCTTCTCTATCTGTTCAATTTCTTCATTCATTTCTTGAATCCAATCCTAATTCTCCAAAGTATCTTTTATTGATTTGGGCTTAAATCCACAAAGTAAGCATATCTTACTTCTTAGTCTTTTTCTTGTTATGACTCCAAATTATTTATCTCCAATTATTTTCTTAAGTGCATGATGTCTTCTCACATATTTTGCTAGTACATGTTCTTTTTTTCTTTGTTCTTATATAGGTTCATCTTGAAAAATGATTTAAAGTTTATCTTATCTTTCTTGTTTAGGTTCAAGTTCATGTTCTACTTGCTTGGTATTATCTTCCTAATGTTCAACTCCTTTACCATGTACCTCAACATCACTTTTCTATTTCTCGATACCCACAGTCTACTGCTCTATAAGAAATCAACATTCCCATATTGTAGCTAGTTTTTATCTTTGTTCTCTTACTTAGGTAGAGTGCAGGGAGAACCTTCATTCACATATATGGATGTACTATAGTCTTTAGGTTCTATCTTACATTCAACTTCATTCTTTTCTGCAAATTCATCAACTTTCACAATTGCACTTTCCATAACTTTGTTAGTGCTAGAGTTCAAACACTTATAAGCTTTTCTCTTAGTGGAATAACCTAGGAATATGCCTTCATCACTTTTTGTATCAAAATTTAAATTTTTATTATCCTTTAGTATATAACATTTTCTTTGAAAAACTTTAAAATAATTTACATTAGGTGCATATCGACACCATAATTTAGAAGGTGTAACATTTGTACCTTTCTTGTCTTGCACTTTGTTTAAAGTATAAACTGCCATACTTACAACTCCTCTCCAATACTTCTATGATACATTATTCTCCATCATCAGTGTTCTAGCACAATCTATGATTAATCTATTTCTCCTTTTAGCTATTCTATTTTGGGGAGGGGTCCTTGGTGCTAATGTCTACCTTTTGATTCCTCTATAATTGTAGAATATGTTGAATTCATTAGAGATGAATTATCCACCTCTATCAAATCTCAAATTTTTAAGAATTTTTCTTGTTTCTTTTTCCACTCTAGCCAAATACCATTTAAACAACTCAAAAGCATCATATTTTTCTTTAAGAAATATCACAATCATCATTCTAGAATAGTCATCAACAAATAGAATGAAATATTTGTCTCCACAATAGCTTTGAACACCTATAAGTCCACAAAGGTTAGTGTGAACCAATTCCAAAATATCGTTAGATGAATATGTCTTTCTCTTGAAACAAGACTTTTTCATTTTTCCCAATTGAGATTGTTTATACATATCATTACTAGGTTTCTTCAGTTTTGAAAAACCTCTTACTCTCTTCATCCTAGTAATGTTCACCAAATTTTCAAAATTCACATAATATAACCTCTTCTACCATAACCATATATCTTCATACTATGAAAAAAAACATGTCTCATCAGATAAATCTAGATAGAATAATTAACCTCTTGTTTGATCATCACTTCCAATCATTTCACCATCATCATCAAATATCTTAGCCTTCCTGTGATGGAATTAGACTTTGTATCCTGCTTTGTTCAACTATGAAATACTCAAAAAGTTATATTTAATTCCTTCAACCCAATAAACATTGTCACATTTGATTCTATTAGTTAATTGTATTGATCCTTTACCCTTCACAAGACATGGTACATCATTACCAAACTTAACCCAGCTACCCTTGCATGGTCTAATAGCTTCAAATTTACTTTTATCACTAGTCGTGTGGTTTGAATAACCACTATCAACTATCCATCTATCACCTTGATTAACATAAGAGATTAATGTAGTTTTCTCATCTTTATCAAAACGTTCTTTCATAGAAACATAGGCAACTTCTTCATTATTACTTTTAAATTCATTATTAGTCTCTTCTTCAACAATGAGATTTCTTACCTTTGTCTTTGTAGTCTTTGTTTTTCCTATTGTCTCAATCATCTCTTCTCCCTTTTTACTTTCTTTCCTTTCTTTCATCCTCGTCTTCTCTTCCAGAACATCTTGCAACAATATGACCAAATTTTTACATGTAAAAAAGTTTATAGGATGTTTACCTTTGTATTTTCCTTTGCCTCTTGAAATTCTTCTAGCCATCATTTCTTCAAGTTCATCAAGTTCATCATCAGAAACACCATTGTCACTTTTCACACATTTTCCTTTTCCTTTCTTACTAAGAATTGATTTTGATATAAAAGTAGATTCAACAATGGTAGTAGTGAAATTATTAAAATTTGACATCTCAAAAATAGTTAGCCTACCAATCACACCTTCTAGAGTTAGGTTGTTACTATGAGTACATCTCAATTCTTATATTACAAAAACCATAATAAGATAAATAGGAAGTAAAGTTATCAATACCTTGCTGATCACAGTTTTGTCGCCAATTTTTCTATTTTCTCCTCTTATATAATTTACAACCTCTTTGATTCTCTCATAATATTGAACAATATTCTCATCTTCCATTATTTTCATTTTTTCAAACTTACCTCTCAAGCTCTCTAATTTTTCTCTTAGGAAATTCTTGTCTCCTCCATAGATGGTCTATAGTGTGTCTCACATTTCCTTAGTAGTCTTGAAATATTTAATATCATCAAAACAGACATAGCTTAAGGATGATGCAATCTCCAATATATCTTGGTTATGTTCTTGCTTCTCATCCAGCTGCTCAACTGCCAGAGGAAGAATAATTATTTCCACATATACATTTCCCATGAAATTTATTGCACCATCACCAATTCCTACTAGATGTGGCCTCATAAAAATTTTCCATCTTGGGAAGTTCTCTTTGTTCAAACTTGACACCTCCTTCTTGTACATCTTGATCTTTAGCTTCAAGTACCTTCAAACCTTTCTCTACAAGCACCAATTCTCTAATACCAATTGTTACAATATTTAAAATAGATGAGAGGGGGGGGGGGCGGGGGTGAATTAGTTATCCAAGGTCTAGATTTACCGATTGAATAGTCAAACACTTAAACTACTTTAGATCTTAACATTCAACTACTTTAGATCTTAACATTCATTAGCACGACCTTCATAAAAGATTACCAATAACATCAACTAGTAGTCCACTATCCAAAATATAACAGACTTACAAAATGTAAAACATTAACAGTAACTCATTACCAATAACATCCACACAAGTTTGACACTAGGATTTAATGTGGAAACACAATTTGGGAAATACCAGTAACAACATGTCACCAATATTTTCACTCTTTTGATTTGAGCTCTGTTAGGAGGAAACCTTGCTAAAGGTTACTATTAAGTACTAGAATTTGCATCCAGTATTGAACTAAAAAAGTTTAGTAATTCTGACTTAACATGGGAATCACTTAACTTCATGAGACATGCAAATGAAATGAGACCTCCAAATTCTAGGCCGGCTCCTATTGGATATTCAGTGATATTTCCAAGATCCTAACTTAAATTTTAGGGAAAAGGGAAAAAATTGCTGAAAATGAACCTAAACCTATAGCCTAAACTAGGAGATGGTGATACACCAAAATGATGATGAAAACTCAAACACACTTGACAGAGAAGGATTATATAGCTACTTGATGTACAGAAAAACACATCTTTCTGTAAAGATCTGCATAAGTAATTTGTAATAAGGTTAGAGGAATAAATTAGCAAAAGGAGGAAAACAAATACCTCTCATTTACTAATCTCACCTTTAAAAACACAGATTACAACGTGCAAATAAACTTACCCCTCTACAACTAGGTTCTGGAATGAGATAAAAGAATAAGGAATAAGAACATTTCACAAATTTGCTTTATCAAATCATTCTATCATCACACACAGAATTGCAGAAAGAAAGAAGGTTCAAACATTAACACAAATAACATAATCACAACTGCTGTCACTTGTATTAAGCCTCCAAAATGAATTACAAATTTTGCAAATAAGGTTGATTCAGAAAGTAGTCACATAAACTTCTCTATATAATCAGAACTCTTTCAAAATGAGTTGCAAAACTCATTAAGTACCAAAAAAACACTTGGGTTGAATGTAGAATAAAAGCCTCAAAATCAGGGCTTAGAAACTTCCAAAAATGAAGTCTCATAACTCCTAAGAGTTTACTAACCCATAATGAGGCCTATGACTCATCAAAAATTACCCTGAAACATCCCAACTGATCACAAATATCTTTAAACTGATAGGGTAAAAACAAATTCGACCTAAAAAGCCTATATTCTTTCCACATGTTTCCCAACTGATTCTCCTCTTAAAGACTTTGACATAGGGATATAATGACTCATTTCCCTTTTTCATTATGAATAGGAAAACATTAAATGATTTATAATTTATCATTGTAATATCTTCCCTTTACAATATTATACTCATGCAAAAGAAAATAAATAATACCTCTTTTTTTCATTTTAACAAGAAAATAATATTAAACAATTTATTTGCATCATTTAATATTATTTTTCCTACAATATTTACAAAATGAAAAAAAAAAACACAACAACCCCCTAAGGTATAACATAACTTAACCCCTCCCTCAACTAATAAATAAAAAGAAACTTCAAAAGGGATTAAACTCCCATTAAAAAGTCGCAGACTCCAAAACTTAATGACAAATAAAATAGGGCAAGTTTGAATACCCAAAAAACCCTTTTCATTTTCACATTTGGACATTTTCTTTTTCATTTTGAAGGAAACGAGGGTTTTCTGGGTTCTTCACGGCTTCCATGAGAGCTTATTGTTCTAGTTTTCCCATGAAATGAAGCATCTACTCCAAGATTTCTCTGGTTTTTCACTTGCCTGCAGAGGTAAGAAGTTATGTTTTGCTGAATTTGAATCTTACAATACTTTCCATTGCTATTAATACTCTTGTGATGCCATCATGAACGATATTGAAGTTAATTTTTTTACAAACACCCAAGTGGGGTTTATTATATATAACTTCATGCTGTATTTCTTATTGGTTGCCATGGCTTTGCTTCTACTAGACTACTTTTCTCTTGTGGAAAGAAAAATTGAGCATCGACAACTAATATAATTTGTGGAAGCCACGCATAATCTACTAGACCACTTGTGAATATATGTCATTCCCCTTTTCCATTGTCGCATTCTTTTGCTAACAAGGGTTTACTGATTTCTAGTTCCAATTTTGAAATGTTCATACATGGTTTTTTATTGTTTTTTTCCTTTTAATGTTTCAACTAGTTGATTATTCTCCTCACAAGTTTTTAAAAATTTTTTTTTGGGCTAAGCCATGTTCCCATTTACATCATGATTATTATCACATTTTAATTTAGTAGGTCTTCTTGAAGGAGCTGGAGAACATTTTGACATTTTAGTAATAATATGGCATATTCCCTTTCTTTCTTGGGCAAGAGCTTGCTTCATAATTGGTATTGTAATCCCAATCATCATTAAATCCATTTGAGATGTTGTGATACCCATCTCAGTACCAACAACCCATAGCAATCCTAGATTACATAAGGAAAATCATCATTTGAAGAAAATGCTTGTTCTCACAAATTTTTGATTTGTCTCTCCTCTGGTAAAAAATGTACTATCATGAGCTCTAGGAAGCAAACCACATTGTGACTATATTTTTTGTATCTCTATTTTATGGTGGCTCATTACTTCTACTACCCTTTTGTAGAATACATTTGCGCAACAATTCTAATGTGATCTCCTTAAAATCCAACTTCATATTTGCTAGATTAAATGACTTTGTGATAAACTTCCTTACAACTAAATTTATGTGAACTTTATCTGATTTTGTGCTTCTGCTGTTATGTTACATGAAGTATTTCTTGTTGATTTCCATTATTGCATTTTCATATTTCCATTGTTGATGGAAGATTCTGAGTAGATGTTTGAAGTTCTTGTTAATAAAATAACATTTTTTCATGTAAAAATAGGTATGAACCTGCTGTAACAACATTTTGCATGCATTTTCCTCTTTACAATAAAACATTTTTCTTTGAATTTATTTAACTTAAGGAAATTTTATACTCCTTGTGATAGAATTACTTCTTTTTCCTTGGGATGAATTAAGCACCCCAATTACACAAAGGGACATATCTGTTCCACATAAAACGTTTACTGTTTCCTTTGTAAGTAGAGATATAGGTTCCTTTGAATCTTGATTTGACTGAGAGCTATGTTTTGTAGGCCCAACTTTTCAAATTTCTCCTCTCTAAATTTTCAATAAGTTTCCCAAGTTCTTGAACTTTACTTGGCCATGACTGTTCAAAGCCACTTCCATTGCTCATCATAACTACTTCACTATTAGATAGGATTCTGATGGAGTCACAACAAAAGACCAAAATGAACACACAGGAAAAGGGAAATATTATCATCAATAAAAAATGCCCTATGGGCTTACAACAGTATGATTCTAGAGAAAGAAATCCTCCACACAATACCTTCTCTCTAACTCCACTAAGAACTGCCTTTACAATGCTAGAAATGTTCTTAAATAAGCCCCAAATGGTTTAGGGTTAGGAATAAATTCTAGAATATGCCAGTTGGCATCAATCGCCAAAACATAAGGTTCTAGAAATCATGTTAGATGTTGGTGTAAAATTAGAAGAATCCAGAAACGGTAGTCCAACTTTCAGGAGGCATAAATTTTGAACCGTAACTCCGATTGATGAACCATTTACATTTCCAGAAAGCTCTCAAAGCACTCTATAGCCCCATGGACCAGCTTCATTCATCCCCCACTTTTTTTCCATTTACAAGGCTATTTAGTACCCCATATCTAACTTTGAAGTGCTCTTAGGGGGTCTCCAGGATTCAAAAAATTACAATAACTTTCTAACCGTGAAGCTTTTTGACTTGATTCTTTTTTTGGAGTGTTTTAAATTAAAAATATAACCATCCCTCCAATTTACACTCTCTAACTCACCATAATTATGGCTCAATTACATAGTCCTTCTTTTTTGACATTTACACGTATCCTAAGGTGCTTAAAAACTCTAACCTAGAACACTAATAGTGAAATTGTGAGAGTTGGAACCTTTATTTGACCCAAATGGTTATCCAAAAATGAAAACACATTAAACAGAAACTATTTGTAAACATATTTTTGGGTGATACAAGATTTCCCTTACACCACTGGATGCTCCTACATCAGACACCCAGGGTAGATTGAAAAGTGACACTGTCACTTTATGGTAGAGGAAAACCCAAATGGGCAACCTCTTCTATTGATATCCAAGTTGAGGCCTCTATTGGTCATCCTTTCCACTTCACCAGGTACTCTTCATATTGCCTATTTCTGGAACTTCTACCCACACAACTATCCAAAATCTCTTCTATCTCCTCCTTAGAAGTAGGAATTGCATAGGGTTCCAACATCAAACCCTCATCTGCGCCATCATCATGATATTCTGTTAAGTTTGCAATGTTGAAGATAGGAGAAATGTGAATCCCATCTGGCAACTCCACCTCATATGCATTTCTTGAGTCATGTTTCTTCAAAATCTTACAGGGGCCAAATTTCTTCATCTTCATCTTGTTGTAAGTACCCACTAGAAACCATTCCTTTCATAAGTGTACCATAACCATATCGCCTACTTGGAACTCCTTATGTCTCCTCCTTTGATCAGCCCTATCTTTATACTGTTGATTCATTTTGGTAATATGTGCATGGACCTCCTCATGTAGGCTCTTGATATGTTCAACAAATTCTTCTGCCTCGACACTTGTCCTCTCCCCTTCATCCATCTTCCTCAATTCTAGTACAATCCTTGGGCTACTTCCATACACAATTTGGAATGGTGATCTACTGGTACTCCTATTTACAGAGTTATTGTAAGAAAATTTTGCTTGTGGTAGAATCAAATCCCACCCCTTGGGATTATCTCCCACTAAACACCTCAGCAAATTACCCAAACTTCTATTTACCACTTTAGTCTATCCATTAGACTGTGATGTGTAGAGCTGAACCTCAATTCTATCCTCAACTTCTTCCATAAAGTCCTCTAGAAATACCCCACAAATTTAGTATCTCTATCAGAAACAATACTCTTTGAGAGACCATGTAGTCTCACCACATCATGAGTCTTGTGGCATGGGATGAAATGTGCCATCTTAGAGAACCTATCAACCACCACAAATAATGAGTCATTACCCCTTTGTGTCCTCGGCAATCCAAGAACAAAATCCATACTTATGTCCTCCCAAGGCTTTGATGGAACATGCAATGGCTAATAAAGTCCAAAATTGTGACTAAATCCTTTGGCTGCTTGACATACTCGACAAATCTACACAAATTTCTTCATGTCTTGTGACATTTGAGGCCAAAAATAATGTTCTCTAAGAATGGCTATAGTCTTATCTCGACCAAAGTGTCCTTCCATTCCCCCATTGTGTTTCTCTTTGATCAACTTTTCCCTCATGGAACTCCTTGGAATGCATAATTGATTGCCCTTGAACAACATACCATCCTGAATCAAATAATCTAGCCACCTAGTTTTGTCTATAGTAATAGGTTCTTTGCAAGAATTCCATGCTTCAGTATAATCAGGATCCTTAGGGTATAGATTCTTGAGTTCATCAAACCCAACCAGTTCAATCTGTATTACTGTAAGCAACAACTATCTCCTACTCAATGCATCTGCAACCCTATTAGACCTTCCAAAGTTTTATGTTTCAATACAAATGTATAGCTTTGCAAGAACTCTACCCACTTCATATGTCTCTTGTTCAATTTACCTTGGCTATTTAGGTACTGCAATGCCTGGTGATCAGTATACAAGATAAATTCTTTTGGCAATAAATAATGCCTCTATTTCTTTAAGGCCTAAACTATTATATAGAACTCTTGATCATAAATAGAATACTTCTTCTTTTCATCATTCAATTTTTCACTAAAATATGCAATAGGCTTACCTTCTTGGCTCAATACAACCCTAATAGCACTCCGCTAGCATCAAAATCTACCTAAAACACTTTACTAAAATTAGGAAGTGCCAACACTAGTTGTTCTATCACCTTCTTCTTCAACGATTCAAAACTCCTTGCAGCTACTGTAGTCCACTTGAACTCTTTCCTATCCCCCCTTATTGTTTCAGTTAGGGGTGCACAAATGCCATTGAAATTCTTAATGAACTTTCTCTAAAAACTAACCAGACCATTAAATGATCTCACCTCAATAGTAGAACTTGGAGTAGGCCATTCCAAGATGGCTTTTACCTTCTCTGGATCCATTTTGAGTCTTTTAGATGATACAACAAACCCCAAGTAGACTAACTCTTTTTTTACAAAGCTACACTTCTTCAAATTAACAAACATTTTCTCTTCCCTCAACCTTTCAAGGACACTATGAATGTACAATAAATGTTCATCCAAATTCTTACTGAAAATTAAAATATCATCAAATAGATAACAAATTTTCCCAAGAATTTCTTTAATACCTCATTCATAAGCCACTTGAAGGTGCTTGGCGCGTTGGTCAATCCAAAAGGCATGAATAACCACTCATATAGACCCTCCTTGGTTTTGAATGTAGTCTTCCACTCATCTCCCTCTTGTATTCATATTTGGTGATAGCCACTCTTGGGATCTATCTTTGTGAAGTACTGAGCCCCACCCAAACAATCCATAAGATTGTCCATTCTTTGCAAAGGAAACTAATACTTGATGGTTATTCTATTTATATCGTAGGAGTCTATGCACATTCTCCACTCTCCATCCTTCTTTGGTGCCAGTATTGTAGGTACTACACATGGACTTAGGCTCTATTTAATCAAACCCTTCCTCAATAGCTCCTGAACTTGTTTGTTTAGTTCCTCAATTTCACTAGGAGTCATCCTATGCACAGCCTTGTTAGGAAAACTAGCTCCAGGAATTAAATCTATCTGATGACTGATCTACCTTACTAGGGGAAACCCTTCTGGACATTATCAGAGATGACATCTCCATACTCACTTAATAGGCCTAAAACTTCAGGTGGAATTTCACCACTACCTTCCTTATCTCTTCTAGGAATCAAAGCATAACACATACGCTGATGTTTCATAACATCCAAAAATTTTCTTCCATCAACAAGACATATCTTAGCACTACTACATACCTTTTCACCTTCCTTTATCATCAAATTCATTTTGTGGCAAACTCCATCCTTTGTTAAAGAGTATGTATTTGCATGACCATCATGTACATCATGTCTATCAAATTGCCACGATCTTCCCAACAATAAATGACAGACATCCATTGTAATAATGTCACAGAGAACTTCATCATGGTAACTCCCAATCTTGAACTTCATCAAACACTATTCACTGACCAAGACCTTATCATCATCCTTCACCCAAGCAATCTGATAGGGTTGGGGGTGTTTCTCCCTATTGAGCTTTAGCTTAGAGACCATCTCCTCATACACCAGGTTGTCAGTACTGCCACCATCAATAATCAAATCACAACACTTATCCTCACACTTGCACCTAGTATGAAACAAACTCATCCTTTGTCCAGGTTTAGTCTCACCACTTAGTAAGACCCTTTCATTTACAAGAACCTCTCCTCTTTCTACATCCTTAGAATGTGATGATTGTGCATCTTCATCCACATAAGCAACCCTTGCTTGACCATCAGCTCTCCTATCTGTCCTCCCTTGTCATTGAGGGCATTCAAAGGAATGATGACCTTCTTCATTGCAATGAAAATAGGTACCACAAAAGAATCCTCTTCCTGATCCTTGTCTACATCCTCTACTTCTTCCTCTTTGATCTCCAAAGTTTTGATCACGAGAGCAGTTGAAACCCTCATTTCTCTAGTTTCTGCTAGTACGCACATCTTTATTTTTCTTTTGGGTCTCATTTTGGCCTCCATATGACCTACTACTGCCCCTTCCTCCTAGACCGTGCCCTCTTTTCCTTCCTTCAAACCTTTTATTTAGCTTCTCTTCAACTCATAGGGAAAATTGGTATGCCTCTTCAATGCTAGTCATTCTAACTAGACTTAACTTGTCTTGAATGCTAGGTCGTAACCCACTGAGGTAACAAGAAACCTTCTCCTTATTTTCTTCTACATGCCCTACCTTGATAAGAAGTTGGTAAAATTTCTTCATATATTCTTGGACAGGTTTTCCTACTTGCTTTAATCCTTGCATTTTCTTGAACAAATCAAGCTCGTAGTCAACAGGAATGAACTATTTCTTTAGTTTGTCCACCATGCGATCCCATCTTGTGATTTTATCCTTTCCTCTTCTATTTCTTTCTAGCTAAATCTCGTGCCACCAGATTTTGGCATGGCCTTTCATTTTGGTCTTCACAAACTTAACCCTATCTGGATCCCTGATATCCTCATACTCAAAATACTCCTCTAGTTCATTGATCTAGTCGATCAACTCATCCGAGTTTAAATTTCCTAAAAACATATCCACATCAATTTTAGGTCTTTTTCCAAGCTTAGAAATGTCCCTAAAAAGCCTCTCTTCTTCTTAATTAAGGACTTCCCCTTCGCCTTCCCATTCTTGTCCAATTTCTTCTTCTTCATTTTCTTCCTTAATTTTGTCACCTTCAACAACATTTAGTCCTCTAGGATCTCTTCCTACAATGCTTGAACCTACCTCTAGAGGGCTCTAACCTCCTTAGGATTAATAGCTCTAGCCCTTCCATAATGCTTTCTTTGTGGAGGCATCTTCTTGACTCCAACCCACAACCACAGAGTCCTAGTGCAAACTGCCTTACAGTCAGTGCTTTGTCTACACACTCAGGAAAACCTGCTCTAATACCACTTGATGGAGTCATAACCAAAGACCAGAATGAACAAATAGGAAAAGGGAAATATTATCATCAATGAAAAATGCCCAATGGGCTTACAACATTATGATTTTTGAGAAAGAAATCCTCCACATAGTACCTTCTCTCTAACTCCACTAAGAACTGCCTTTACAATGCCAGAAATGTTCTTAAATAAGCCCCAAATGGCTTAGGGTTAGGAATACATTCTAGAATATGCTAGTTGGAATCCACTACCAAAACAGAAGGTTCCAAAAATCACGTTAGAAGTTGGTGTAAAATTAGAAGAATCCAGAAATGGTATTCCAACTTCCGAGAGGCATAACTTTTGAACTGTACCTCCGATTGATGAATTGTTTAGATTTTCAAAAAGCTCTCAAAGTGATCTATAGCCCCATGGACCAGATTTTCTTGTATCCCATTTTTTGGCCCTGTACAAGGCTGTTTAGTGCCCCATATCTAACTTTGAAGCGCTCTTAGGAGGTCTCTAGGAACCAAAAAATTGCAATAACTTTCTAACCGTGAAGCCTTTTGACCTGATTTTTTTTCTAGAGTGTTTTAAATTAAAAATATAACCATCTCTCAAATTTATACCCTCTAATTAACCATAATTATGGCTCAATTACATAGTCATACTTTTTTGGCATTTACATGTATCCCAAGGTGCTTAAAAACTCTAACCTAGAACACTAATATTGGAATTGTGAGAATTGGAACCTTTATTTGACCCAAATGGGTATCCATAAATGAAAACACATTAAATAGAAACTATTTCTAAGCATATTTTTGGGTGATACAGTATTGCCCTTACACCACTAGATACTCCTACATCAGATTCCAACCATTATTGACTCCAAACTTTTAGCAATAATATGTGTTTGATCATAAACCTCTGCATCATAGAAAAGGACTTGGTCTTGATATAATCCACTAAGACCTCGCCAAATTATTGGGATATTCTTTCTTGTGGTTAGTAACAAAATTTTTGGTAGCTTGAGTGATGTCCTCACCAACTCATCAAGATCACCATTATCTATTCTCTTTGAAAACCTTGGCAGCAGATGTAAACAATAATTTTTTACATTCTTTGCATTCCAATCACCAATATATTTTAGCAATGATCCCTTCTCATTGCTCCTTTACTATTCTTGGCAATGTGTTGGCAACCTGATCCAGAATTGTCTCCAACTCTTGGTAGCCTTTTGATGATGGAATGTAAAACATCAACAACCTAGTCATTCATTGATCTAATACTTTCTCTTTAAAAAGAACTACCTTTTTCTTGTCCGTGTGAACCAGAAAAGCCTCCAAATGGATTCCAATTGCTTTTGTCAATTTTTTGAAGAGCCAAAAATGTTTGAGAACATATCTCCCATGAAGTTAGATCCACCAATATAATATGTGAAAGAATGTCCACCTTACCTACTAGAAATCAATGGCCATCACAAAGTCAACTTCTTGAGTCCATATATTCTTCAGCAATTATCCAAAGGAAATGAATCATGTGGGAATTTCACACAGTGGAACTTCCATTGTCAATTGATTTCTCCACAAAAGACCTCCCTCTCTCTTTCATTTCCTTTTATTCTATTTGGATGCATTATGAGCTATAACAGTGATAATAATGATTGTTTCATAAGGTTTGAGCACGGGCTCATGACACTCATAAAACTACTCTTTCTATGATCGGCATTTAATTTTGATTATAATGAATGATTTCATACCATAGTTAATATGTCCCTTTAACATTATATTTTTTTCTTTTTGCATTAAAGAACTTGGAGTTGATTCTGCTATTTTTTGTATGTATTCAAAATAAGAGAAATATGACATGTGCGAGTATGTAGTTGTAGATATTCAAACATTGCTTAGATCATAAAGATCTAATCCCACCTCTTTCTCTTGCAGGGGAATGAAGAACTAGGAGCTTACCGGATCGAGAGCTGGATTGAGGGTGACAAGGCAACAATAGAGAACACCTAACCAGTCAAAGTCTAAAAGACAATGACTGGTTATCTTTGACTTTTTCCCATATGTTTTAATTCTCTTGTTCTTAGTACATATGAAAGATAGTAGTTGTACTCACAATTTGTGCGAGATATTGTCATTTCCAGCACTTTTCTATTCATTTCATACTTTGTAAACATGAAAATTGTACATATTAGTGATGATTTATATAATGAACATTATATCTCTTTTGCTCATGATTTCTATATGACTGCAAAATGATGGAATGTAAATGAATGTTTTCCTTCTACAATGTTACTGGTGATGTTACTTGAAGTAAAATTTTCAGCATGTGTAAAATTTTGGTAACAGTTACAAAACACACTAATAAATGTGACCTTATTGAAGGATTTAATCACCATGCTAGGGACGACCTTGTTAGAAGACTTTACAACATTCCATTAGAATGCTACCTTGATTAAAGGATTTATATACGACTATTAGGTCAACCTTGATTAAAGGATTTTCATATGACTATTAGGTCAACCTTGATTAAAGGATTTCAATATAGATACAATCTTTAGAAAGTAACAACACGTTTTGATTTGAATAAGTACAACTCACTTTGCAGATTATAGATCACAATTCTGTTCATAAGTTGATCTATTGACTAGCCTTCATGTCGATCTCTATCTCTAATTTTATTGGAAATGCTTCAAGCAACCACCCTTCACAACTCTATTTAGGCTCTTGCTTAGGTTCACTAGTCAATAGCATCAACAATTGCTCTAACCTTTCTAGGTCTTCACATCCACTTGCACACACACACAAGCTTATCTGTTGTGCCTCCTTAAATATAAAATTCTAATCTTTTTTCTACTTAAACACCATCGTAGATCTTAGGGTTTGGTCAGATTCATCAAATACTTCCATTACTTTATCCCTTTCTTTTGTCCTAGAAACTTCTCCAAACTTCTTCTTGAATCCTTTCAAAGAAACACACAAACATGATTTCCCTTGATTTAAATGTTCTAGGTCATCTATCCTTATCTTCAACACTCTTGACATATTCCAAGAAATCAGCTTTGTCAGCTAGAAATAGTTTTTTTCTCATTAATTGTCAAAATTCTATCCCTCAAGCAATAGTATGTTCTGGCACTCAGTCATCACTGGATTACTTGGTTGCTACTAACATTCTTGTTTAGCACATATACTAACACTCGATCAACACTACTTTTTCTTGACTTATAGTGGCACTTGGTAGACACTAGCATCACTCAACATATATTGCAAGTTCCTTAATCTTCTTCCCTATTTTTTGGTCAAGCCTATGTATTTTATCAATATTTGATCACTTCTTCAAGGCTCTAGTACAAATGTCTTCTTTACTAGTAGTATGATTAAACAATCACTCTATCTTGTCAAAGTCTTACAAATCAAGTGTCTATTGTAGTTTCTTCTCATAACTCAACCTTTCCTTTAGGTACTATTATTATGTCCAACTTCTCAAATCCTCTTCGTTAGTCATCTAGATGTGACACTCAAATCATATAGAAAATTGTCTCACCAATAAGTTTTGACATTAATGACAATATAACAATTGTTTCAATTATAGTTTCCAATGGATCTAAAACTTTCTCCACATGTTCTACCTTTTCTTCTTTGAAATCTTCCACCTCTTCCTCTCTATCTTTGATCATGTCTCGTTGCCCATGATTCTTTAGCCTTCAAAGCGTATTGATACACTTCTTCCATAGTGTCCATCTTGACATAGTTGATCTCATCTTGAATTGACATCCTTAAACCATTTAGTTATCTAGCCACTTTCTCAACTTTATCATCCACTGCCTAGATCTAAAACCCAACTTGTAGAATTCTTTAGTATCATCAACATGTCTAGCCACTTTCTCAGGTCATCATAATGGTTCCCACTTTTTGGCCAACTTTGATACTAAAATAGATATTTTTAAAACAAACTTCATTTTTAGATGCATATTACTAAAAAATCATAAAGAATTTGAAGATGATGTAAACTAGTGATATTTAGAATTTTCTTTCTAGTTTCTACCAATATTTTAAAATTATTTTAAAAAATTCACTTGAAGTCCATTTTTCCATCTCCTTTTAGAAGTGGTTTATATGAAAATTGACATTTTCAAAGAGTGATGGGTCATTTGATCAACACATAGTTTTTTAAAAAAAATATGACAATGACAAAATTATTTCAAAGCTATAATAATATCATCAATATCTAGAAAGCTTAGATGGTTTCATTCAATTTTGTTAAAAATTATAGATTTTATTTTGTGACAAAGTGATGCTAACGATAATTTAGACATAGGTTATTTTTCATCAATATAATTTTATTTGTATTTATCAAAATGAATTTTTTCTTGATTTTATAGAAAGTAACACAAATACCTTTGATGAACATATTTTTGAAAATTTTATTCTCTCATTTTCTATTTTTCTCAAAGCTTCAAACTAAGATTTGTGAAATGGCTAACCAACCTATATTTAATAAAACTAAAAATAAAACATCAAAATAAACAAAATATATACAAAAAATATAGTCAGTGGAAAAATTATTCAGAGTACAACAATTTTCTATATTTAGTTTTGCCCTTGTTTGAGCCCTCAAAAGGGAAAAATTTGATAGAAATTTAAGTGAGTAAAAATTTCTATTTTGGGACCTTCAAATAAAGGGGGCTTTGAATGAAGCCCTTGGAGAGGCTTCAAACGATTTTAATCCCCCCAGGGGGTAATTTGGGTTGCCCCATGGGGGCTTTGAATGGATTCCCCTGGCCCACATTTTGGCCACCTATTGGCTCTAGGGACTTCTTTTTAAGCCATAAGGCTTTGCTCAAAGTCCCCTATGCTAGTTCGTACAAGGGGTTTCAAATGAAGCCCCTAGGGCCACAAATTTGAATGAAGCCCTAGGGGGGCTTCATTCAAAGCCCCCTAGAAGAAAATTTTCCTACTTTTCATCCAATTTCTTCATAATGAAAAGTGGGAACCATTATAATGACATGCACTCATGTATTTTTTCCTTAAATTCTATATTTTCCTCAACAAATTCACCTAGTAATCAACAGGGAGAAACTTATTCTTCATCTTTCCCATCATCTTCACTCATGTCTTGATCTTTTATTTTCCACTTTTTTTGTCTTTTAGTTTATAAATAATCCCACCAAAGTGAAGCATGCCCCTTAAGCTTTGTGATTGATACCTTAACCTTCTTATTATCATAGGTAACTTATAATAGGTCTAGTATTTTCCATAGAAAAAACTCTCAAAAGCATTTCCTCATCTTGTTCAACCTCAGGTTCAAGATTAGGATTTGAAGTTTCCTCTTCATAATCACTAACATCCTCAAGATGTACACCTCTTTTCTATGCTACTCCACCACATGAACAACATCACTACTCTTCCTATAGGGATGAAATGTGCCATTAAAAAAAAAAATCAACCACTGCAAATATCAAATCATGGCCTTGTTGTGTCCTTAGTAAACCATGAAAAAAATCCCTACTAACATCCTCCCATGGTTTCTTAGGTATAGGTAATGCCTAACATAACCCTTTATTTTTCTTTACTCCTTTCACCATCTAATATACTCTGCAACATTGCACAAACTTCTTCACATCTTTCTATAACTGTGGCCAATTCTTGCTATAACTATGGCCAATAATAATGATCATCAACCAAATAAATGTTCTTATATCTACCAAAGTTTCCAACCAATCTCCCACTATCAAAAACTTAAAGTATCACCATAATTTACCTTAACGTGCCATAATAGCATTTTCTACATCTACTCTACCACAAACCATATTGACAATAGTTCTTACAATATCATAACCTTCTATTAATTATATGTTGGATTTCAGCTCTACCACCCTAAAACCAAATTCAACAAGGTTCTTCATGATGCAAGCCTCAAGAAAGATCTTTCTCTGATACCACATGACACATGGAGCAAGGAATAAAGCATGAACATGTGGAATAAACCCATCTTAACCTACCAACACCTCCTCACCTAGAGTTACACACAAAAGATTATACATAAAATAAGTGAAACCACAAAGAACACAAGGTTAGATACAACATATTCATAGATGTAATTGTTTAATTTTAGATATAAAGAAACTACAACATGACTGATTGTAAGATCTTCCAATTTGTAGCCTTATACATAATTAGAATTACAATTTTGGAGTCCAAGCTTGCATCTTCAGTTTCTATCCTCTAAGAATAATACCTTCTTATATCTTTCCAAGCTTCTTTTATAGCTAGCTTAGCCACAAGTTAGCCAATCAAGAATTTAAATAAAATTTAGGTCCAATCTTGAAGAGTAAACTAGAACCCAAGAAAATGAAGACATAAAATTATGTGCACTTAATGGAAGGTCCACACGTGTGTTAGGAGTCAACTCCTAATTGCACAAGACACCACACAAGCATAGAAAATTTTACCAAATGGAATAACATGCTATGCTAAATGAAAATAATAAGAAAATAGTGACCACAAATAATGGCACATAAATCTAAGCAGATGAAACATTAGAATTAGCACACAATGCCTTGACATGATATCAAGTGTGCACAACATGAAACTAAAAGAAACTATGAATGGTTCATGAACAATACACAAGTACAAAAAACAAGAAATATTTTTTTGTTGAAGCAAGATTGCTCAAAGACCCAAGATGTTCTCGCATCAATGAAGCAAGTAAAACGTTTGCAACATAAATGAAGATAGAATTTCAATTGAGCATGATTGGTGAGATGAAATATTTCTTGGGATTAAAGATTGTGTAGAATAATAATGGTATTTTCATATCACAAACTAAGTACTTGAATGATGTATTGAAAATTTTTGGTTTAGAAAGTTGCAAACCTATTGGAACACCTATGGTAACTAGTCACAATTTATCTAGCAAAGACGAAATGCATATTGCTAAATAGAAGAAGTATAGGTCAATGATTGGAGGATTACACTATCTAGCACATAATAGACCTGATATAGCTAATGTAGTTGGTATTGTGGGAAGTTTTTAAGATGATCTTGAAGAATCACACTATGCAACAGTGAAAATAAATTTTAGATATTTGAAGGATACACCTAATTTTGGATTATGGTATACTAAATCAAATGAATTTACCTTATGTGCATACACCGATACAGATTGGGTAGGAAATATGGATGACAAAAAAGTACAAGTGGTGGATCATTCTTCTTAGGAGAAAGGTTGGTTTCTTGGCTAAGCAAGAAATAAGACCGTATTTCAAAAAGCACTAGAGAAGTAGAGTATGTAGTAGCAAAAAATCGTTGTAATCAAATCATTTGGATGAAAAATATATTGAAGGACATTTGAATTGAGTTTATAGAGCATATTGGCATAAATTGTGATAACACAAGTATAGTGAGTATGTCAAAGAGTCATATTTTACATTAAAATACAAAGCTTATATCTATTAAGTATCAATTTTTGAGAGAGAGGGTATATCAGATGGAAATTAGATTGGAGTATATCAATATAAAGGAGAAGATATTAGACATATTTATTGTTAGAGATGTTTGCAATAACTGGAGGGGGGGGGGGGGGGGGGGGTTGTGAATCAATTACTCAAGGTCCATAAGTACCACTTGAACAATTAAACATAAATATTCACTATTATGTTTATCTTGTTGTTGCTCAGTCTCTACTATATAAACCAAAATTACTACTCTACTATCCCAAATATAACATACTTTGCTGAATATAAAATGTAAAGCATGCAACACAAGTTTGACACTAGGATTTTATGTGGAAACCCAATTTGGGAAAAACCACCAGCAACATGTCACTACTTTTCACTCTTTCAAATTGAGTTCTATTAGGAGCCAACCTTGTTAAATTTTTACAACACACATAGTTAAATGTGACCTGGTTAGAGGATTTAATCACCTTGTTAGGAGTGGCCTTGTTAGAGAACTTTGATCATTCCACTTAGAATGTCACCTAGTTAAAGAATTTCCATAGACTGTTAAGTCCTTCAAATGATTGTTAGGTCAACCTCTATTAAAAGGATTTCAATACAAACTATTTATAATGATTAGAAAGAAAATAGTAGGTTTTGATTGGTATGATTACAACTCACTTTGCAAGTTCAGATCTCTATCTAGTTCATGTTTTGATTCTATGATAATTTAGTGTCATCTCTATTCTAGATTCACTTGGCAAAGCTTCAAGAAATTATCTTGGCAAACCTTCAAGAAATCAATCTTTCCCTTTCAACAAATCTTAAGCCTTCTACTCAAATCATTTGAAATATTTGCATATGCAATCTCCTTTATCTTCACATTCACTCTCACACTTGTACATCTTTGATTAACCTTCTTCTGTATGCACCTCTCACATAAATCTCACTCACACTAGTATTCACACTCATACTAGCACTAGCACTGGAACTCATACTTCTTCATTCAACTCTATACCTTTTTACTAGGTAATTCTTAATATTAGGGTTTATGTAATGAACCTTTTTTGGGGGTCACTTTTTATTTACAAATTTTTCTTTAATTTGTATCCTTTTGCCATATTTTTCTTGATCCAACTCTATCAAAACCTTTGTTTCCCTTCTGTTGTCTTCAGAAATATAGTCATATGCTTTCTTGATATACTGGAGCCATTCTAAAATAACAACATCTGTTACCTAAAAAGTACCTTGATTGCAACCAGAGAAAGATATTCCATTTTGGATAGTATATACTTATGAAGATATACCTGATCTCCTGTGTATCTTCCTCTAACTGCACTTAACCTTTTGTTTTCAATCTACATATATTATTTCTGACTAGACCACCTCCATGTGCTCATCTTATTAGTGTTGTTTCCTATTATATCTATGATGGAGGATTCTAATTGATGAACTTTCAGTCAACATTTCTAGTCCTTAATGCACACAAATTCCTTCTTAATCTTCAAGGTGCGATCAATATTTATACCCATTGGTTGATGTGTATTTGGTCTCTCTCCATTGTAGTTATATTCCATCCCCTATTAAACATCCCTCCTCTAATATATATCCCTTTCTCTTCATTTATATTTCAATATCAAATAGTCACGTCCTTTTGGTTTTCTATTCATATCTTTATTTATTTATTATTGTCAATAGTGTTTTTTTATTATCAAACTTCATATTAACTAACATATTCTAATATAATTTTCAGCATAGCTGTAAAATTTATTTTCCTTTTTACTTGTTAACTTCCATGAGCAAGGTGGTGGTTAGCTTCAAAAAGAAGCCTACTGATAACCCCGCTCTGCATGAGGGGCTTATGCTGCTCATTTATGAGCACTTTAAGGCTCAGACTGTAAGCAATGCCCCCCCCCCCCCCCCAGACAGAGAATGTGCCCTCTGGAAGCTCCAACTTCTCTTCAGACTCGGATGATAGTCAAAGCTTTAGTTCTAAGGATGGCAAGATTTCTTTTGCTGACAAAATTGTCACCCTTCAGGTCAAGAATTCACCTTCTTCCATTACCCCAAGTAGGAAAAGCCCTAGGGCTCATGGGCAGAAGCAACCTGTGAAGGATGTAAAGGTTGACATCAATGATGAGGAGGATGTGGATATGAAAGAGGAGGAAAAGGAGATGAAGGAGGAAAATAAGGATGACCAGGGAGGGAAGAAATGCAAGAGGGAGGGTCTGGAGGATGAGATATTGCAGCAAGAATGGAATATGTCTTCGCTGCCTCTTTCTCCTATCCATATTCAAACCCAACTAGAGGAGCAAAAAATGGGCTCTAAGACTGAGGGTGGGGAGGTGTCGGTTAAAAAAAGGAGGAAAGCTTGGAAAAACTTTAATGTTAGGAGCTTGAAAATGGGCATTTTTAGAGAGGCCATGAACCCGCAGGTCCTTGTGGAAAACCAAGAAGAGGAGCGGCTTGAAGAACTTATTGATCTGACGATTGTGGCTATTTTGGATAATGCAAGGGAATCTGGGCTGAACCTCTTGAAAAATGCCCACAACAATATGATTGATAACTTCAGATCAATCAAGTGGCTTTTCCATGAGCTGGAGGAGGTCAAAGAGCAGGTGGGTCATATGGAGGATAATAAGAATGGAGTGGAATCTTATAATAGAGATGGCAACGTTGAGAGGCTCAGCCTGGTAGAGAGAAGGATTAACACCCTCAAAATCTACAATCGTAATCTCTCGAACTAGATGATTTTTCTACTAAGCTCCATTAACAACAACATTATGTCGTTAAATGGCTAAATCAAAGATAGAGCTATGAAGGAAGAAGAGGAAGGAAAAGACATGGAAAAAGCCAGATTGGAGGTTAACACTGCAAAGGACAACATAAAAAATGGTCAGGACCAGGAAGATTAAAGGGTGCACCAGCAAGAGGTTGAGGAGAACTAGATGGCCTATGAGGCTGCTCAAGCCATGCAAGACTTGGAGAGAAAGAACGAGGACTAATCCATTGCCTATTCTTTTGTCTCAATCTATTTTTTGGGTTTTTGTCAGGGCTTTTTCCTTTGTCGTTTCTAAGTTGTTTATGTTCTTGGTCTTTTCTTTGATCTTTGTATTTTCTCTAGGCCTTGGGCTTATTATTAGCCTTTGAACTTGAACTCTTTTGGTTGGGCTTTTCACGCTTATTATCAGCCTTGTTATTGTTTTAACTCTTGGATTTCAGGGTCCTTGTGAAACCTGTTTATCTAATCAAAAACATATTATAATATAATTATATTATTATAATATTATTATTAATGTAATTATATTATTTTCATATCATCAATATATCAATTGATATAATATATGATTATATCCATTCGATATCTTGTTGAAATAACATATACGCTAATAATTTATGTGATAATATTTATTTATTGTTGTTTAATATTACTTTATTAAATTTAGTCTTTGACATTTATTTTTAATATTATTATTTTGATTATTATATAATTAATTATTGTTATTATTTCTTTCTTTCTTTATTTAATGTTTTTATCAATTGATATAATATTATATCTATTTGATATAAGATAACAATAAATGATATATATATTTAATATTTGTTTATTTTACTTTATCAAACACAATCATAATTATAAATTATATTTATTGATTTACATAATTATATTAATAATAACATTATAACATATCATATATTATATTAATAATAATATTAGTAATATCATTATTCTTAATACTATTACATAGTATATTTTCTTTATAATAATATTTAATGCTCAATTATATTATAATATTATTCTTGAATATGTCCATTTCATAATATACCCCATGCAGATACATTATAAAATTATTGTTGGTATTTGATATCATTTATAATCAAAATATTTATTTGTTATTTAATTTATTTAACTCATTACTATTATAATTATAATATAATATTTTACATTACAATTATGCTATAATCTTATATATTGTTATATTTTTATATTGTCAAATATATCAGTATTATATAATAGATTATAATATATTTTACATTAATATTATGATTCTAATTAGTATCATTATGTAATATGTTATTTGAATATTTATATATCCTTTCAATTTGGGCTCATGACAAGTCCGCCCTTCCCCAAATTGCTTGCCCTCAAGCAATTCCTAATTTCCACTCAACTTATACTCTTAAAATCAATGGCCTATTCCTTGATTATTTTACTTTGGATTATTAAAATAATGATTATGCTAACAAAATTATGAAATATAAATATATACAATGTATAAACATTAATGCACGAAGACACAAAGTAGACACAAAGTATACACATTAATGCAAGAAGACACGAAGCATACATGATGAAAAGAGATGATTCATGAAGGCACAAAGCACACACGATGCAGGCATATCATACATTTTTTGTTGATTCTCTTTAATTTAATTTTCGCAATAAAGTAGAGTAAAATGAATGATTTATAAAATATACTTCCCCAATATGCCTTTTGATCATCGATCCTATAAACACAAATAATTATTAGCATATAATAGCTCCAAAGAAAGTTGAGTCCTCACTTACATAATCATTTAGAAGGAATCTTTCTCTCTCCTTATTATGATCATCATAAGATGGAAGACTTACAGTGCCAAAAGGGCGTGTGAAATAGATTACAAGTGGTTCCCTAGAGGATATCTGTCATGTGCCCAAAATTACTTTGCCTCTCCCTCCACAAACTTCCTACCTTAAGATATCATAATGTGGATGAGAAGATGAGTGTTAATCTAATGAACATAATCATTTGGAAGATTTCATCATATAGGGTACATGAATCTTTCTCTCTCCCTATTACGATCATCATAAGATGGAAGACTTATAGTGCCAAAGGGTGCTTGAAACAAACTACAAGTGGTTACCTGGAGGATATCTATCATGTGCCCAAAATTACTCCGCCTCTCCATCCACAAACTCCCTACCTTAAGATATCATAATGTGGATGAGAAATAGACCCTTATGTACTATAATTGGAATATGTTCCTAATGTCATCATAATTCCTTAGTAATGTATCTTAACATATATATATATATATATATATATATATATATATATATATATATATATATATATATATATATATATATATATATATATATATATATATATATATATATATATATATATATATATATATATATATATACATATGCATATATATATATATACATATGCATATATATATATATACATATGCATATATATATATATACATATGTATATATAGATATATATGTATATATATACATATGTGTATATATATACATATGTATATATAGATACATATACATATATATAGATACACATATATATATATATATACATATTGTATATATATATATATATGTATATATAGATGTATGTATATATATATATATATATATCCAATTAATTTGATATTTATCTAATTTTCATGTTTGTATATATTCACCTAGTCCTTAGCTGCACTGCTGTAGTTCATTCTATCCATTCATAAAATCAACAATTTGATTGGAGAAACTTTACTGCACAAAATGTAAATATATCTATTGAAAGTTGTGGCTTAGGTGTAATTATTTTGGACACCTCTAAAGAAGGCAGCCTACCAAGATCGCATATACAACTACGTGGACTTGCCTAAATCAGAGTAGGTAAGAAAATCTGGCCAGTCAACTACATCAAGATCAGGACTAGAATTGAACAAAATAGAGGCCACAAACCAATATGACAAGATAAATGACGAAATCTATAAAAATAGCATTTATCACTTTGTTCCAAATGAGTAGAGTCAAAACATTTCTAGTTGTATTTACATCTATTAGAATACTATTAGAATACCTATTATGTGTTAAGAAGTTATATAACACATTTTAATAATATGAAAACAAAAATTAAATAATAATGGCTTACCACATATACTTACCTTAAGGAGATCCCGAGAGTATATTTTTGTAGCAATAATAATCCATGCCATGTATATCAAATGGAATATATTCCAATGCTTAGTCGATCAAGTGGGACCCTTAAACGTAATGATCAATGTCTCTGTTAATTTTAGTGGTTTTGGATGTTTAAGTACTACTGCTTATATGCCAATTTCTTTGTATGAAAACTTTGTTAAGAATATGAAACCTGATGCCTTTAATATTATTAGGGGCCCATTGACTTGGTACTCTCCTATTTTTTACTCTTTCAAAGAGATCGTGTATCTATAACCAACATCCTTTATGGTGATGTTTGTTGTCCAATCAACGCAACATCCAATATTGTGTTAACCAAATCCTCTAATTTTGAACCACAAGCTTGAAAAAAAATGAAGGGGCTATTTCATCCTTGCATTTTATACTAAGTGCACCCATAACTATCAAACCACCATTTTTCTTTAATAAGGATATCAGTCTCCTTTCAAATCTTTTCATCATTTTATTGTATGTTTGTTGCATCCTCTATAATTTAGGCTTGTCCTTATGTTTTATCCCATCTATAATTGTGGCTTTTCCTTATATTTGAATACTATGTTTTTTTTTGTTCCCTAAATTTTTCTAAGACTATCCTTTCTTTGTTGGTGATATTTCTATGTATTATCTCTGTTTGATTCTAAGAAATGGATGTGTTCGATTTCTTCTTCACTATGTCATTTAGGGAAAAGTTAGCTATGCTAATTGTCATGATGGTATTAGCAGGACTCTTTAAGTTTTTCCCCTACTCTTGTAGTTTAGGAAACGAAAAGATAAAGTTCCTAGATTCTTCTTGGAGTGTCCAACCAGAAAGATGAGGGATTCGATGAAGAGTGTTCCCAGTTTTGAATGGTACTTTCATCCTGCTAATCTGAATGGCTATAATACTTCTCAAAAACCTCTTTGAATTTACCTCTCTCTCTTCGAGGAAAGCAAATGTCACAAGCCTCCACATCATAGAAGATAGGAATAATGATGCCATTTGATCTCATAATCCTCTCCATCTCTTTTAGACACCAAGTTGATTTAGCAAAGTGTTGAGAAAATACTGGGGTGAGGATATCACCTTTCTCTATGGCTCCTCACAAGTGGTATTCGATGTCTTCACCTTCTCCATTGCTTCATTGTCCAGGAAAAACCTCATTATCAACATCCTTGATGGGGACACAACCCAAGAATAGAATGGACACAACAGAAAAGGGAAATTGTATTAACTGAGAAAATAAGCTAGTACAATAGTACAGAGAAAATAAACTTCAAAACATGCCCTAAGGGCTTACAATAGCATAAATCTGGAGATAATTTCTCCTTTCAGTACCTCCTCTCAAACTCCACTCCGAACTGACTTTTACAATGCCAAAAATCTTCTTAAATAGACCCCAGAGGGTTAAGGACTAGGAGTGCATTCTAGAAAGTTCTAGTAGGCACCCACCAACCAAATAGAAGGTTCCGGAAGCTGCGTTAGAAGTCGGTGCAAATCTAGAAGAATCCAGAAACAGTAACCGAACTTTTGGGAGGCATAACTTTTGAATCGTAGCTCTGATTGATGAACCATTTACATTTTTGGAAAGCTCTCGAAGCGCTCTATAGCCCTATGGAAAAGCTTTGCTCATCCCCCATTTTTCAGCCCTTTTCAAGGTCATTTAATACCCCTAACCTAACTTTGAAGCATTCTTAGGAGGTCTCCAAAACCCAAAAAACTGCAATAACTTTCAAACCGTGGGGCCTATTGACTTGATTCTTTTTCTGGAATGCTCTAAATCACGATTACATTCATTTGGCCAATTCACACCTTCTAGTTTACCAAAATGATGGCCCAATTGCATGCTCCTAGTTTTTCAAGATTTTCAAACACACTAATAGTGGAACTGTGAGAGTTGGAACCTTTATTTGACCTAAATGGGTATCCAAAAATGAAAAGACATGAAACAAAAACTAAGTCTAAGTACATTTTTTTTTGGGTGACACAGGATTGCCCTTATACCTCTGGATGCTCCTGCATCAGACACCCAGGGTAGATTGAAAAGTGACCCTATCACTTTATGATTGGTAGAGGAAATCCCAAATGGGAAACTTCTGTTGCTAAAATCCAAGTTGAGTCCTCGATCGGCAATCCTTTCCACTTCACCAAATACTCTTCATACTGCCTATTTTTGGTACTCCTACCCACACGATGATCTAGAATGTCTTTTATCTCCTCCTTCTTAGAAGCAGGAATTCGACATGGCTCTAACACCAGCTCCTCATCTGCACCATCATCATGATACTCTGTTAAATCTGCAATGTTGAAAATGGGAGAAATGTGAATACCATCTGGCAGCTCCACCTCATATGCATTTCCTGAGTCATGTTTCTTCAAAATTTTGCAGGGGCCAAATTTCTTCATTTTCAGCTTGTTGTAAGTACCGGCTGGAAATCTTTCTTTTCGTAAGTGCACCATGACTAGATCCCCTACTTGGAATTCCTTATGTCTTCTCCTTTGATCAGCCCTAGCTTTATACTCTTGATTCATCTTGGTAATGTGTGCCTGAACCTCCTCATGTAGATGCTTGATATGTTCAACAAATTCCTTAGCTTCAACACTTGTCCTCTCCCCTTGTTCTATCTTCCTCAATTCTGGTGCAGTCCTTGGGCTATTCCCATATACAATTTGGAATGGTGATTTTCTAGTACTCTTATTTATAGAGTTATTGTAAGCAAACTCTACTTGTGGTAGAATCAAATCCCATCCCTTGGGCTTATCCCCAACTAAACACCTCAGCAAATTGCCCAAACTTCTGTTTACCACTTCTGTTTGGCCATCAGTTTGTAGGTGATGCGTGGAACTGAATTTCAAGTCTGTTCTCAACTTTTTCCACAATGTCCTCCAGAAATACCCCACAAATTTAGTATCTCTGTCAGAAACTATGCTCCTTGGAAGACCATGTAGTCTTACCACCTCTTTGAAAAACAAGTTTGCAATATGAACAACATCATGAGTTTTGTGGCATGGAATGAAATGTGCCATTTTGGAGAACCTATCAACCACCACGAATATTGAGTCATTACCCCTTTGTGTCCTTGGCAATCCAAGAACAAAATCCATACTTATGTCCTCTCATGGCCTTGATGGAACAGGAAATGGCTGATATAGGCCAATATTCTGACTAAACCCCTTGGTAACTTGACAAACCTAGCAACTCTGTACAAACTTCTTCACATCTTGTGAAATTTGAGGCCAAAAATAATGTTCTCTAAGAATGGAAATGGTCTTATCTCGACCAAAATGTCCTGCCATCCCTCCGCTGTGTTTCTCCTTAATAAGATTTTCCCTCATGGAACTCATTGGAATGCATAATTGACTACCCTTGAACAACATGCCATCCTGAATCAAATAGTCTAACCACTTGGTTCTATCTATAGCAAAAGGTTCTTTACAAGCTTTCCATGCTTCAGCAAAATCAGGATCCTCGGGGTACAAATTCTTGAGTTCATCAAACCCAACTACTTCAACCTGCATTACTATGAGAAACAACTGTCTCCTACTTAGTGCATCTGCAACCCTATTAGATTTTCCACTTCTATGCTTCAACACAAATGTATAGCTCTGCAAGAACTCTACCAACTTCATATGCCTCTGATTCAATTTACCTTGGCTATTTAGGTACTGTAATGCCTGATGATCAGTATACAAAACAAATTCTTTTGGCAATAAATAATGCCTCCATTTCTTTAAGACCTGAACTATTGTGTAGAACGCTTGATCATAAACAGAATACTTGTTCTTTGCATCATTCAATTTTTCACTAAAATATGCAATAGGCTTACCTTCTTGGCTTAATATAGCCCCAATAGCACTGCCACTAGCATCACAATCCACCTGGAACACTTTTCTAAAATCTGGAAGTGCCAACACAGGTTGTTCTGTTACCTTCTTCTTCAGCAATTCAAAACTTCTCATAGCTGCTGCAGTCCATTTGAACTCTTTTCTATCCCCTCTTATTGTATCAGTTAGGGGTGCACATATGCCACTAAAATTCCTAATAAACTTCCTGTAAAAACTAACCAGACCATGAAATGATCTTACCTCAGTAGCAGACCTTGGAGTAGGCCATTCCAAGATGGCTTTTACCTTCTCTGGATCCATTTTGAGACCTTCAGGTGATATAACAAACCCCAAATAAACTAACTCCCTTTTTGCAAAGTTACACTTCTTCAGATTAATTAACAGTTTCTATTCCCTTAGCCTTTCAAGGACACTATGGATATGCGATAAATGTTCTTCCAAAGTCTTGCTGAAAATTAAAATATCATCCAAATAAACAATAACAAATTTTCCCAAGAACTTCTTAAGTACCTCATTCATGAGCTGCATGAAGGTGCTTGGGGCATTCGTCAATCCAAATGGCATGAGTAACCACTCATAAAGACCCTCCTTGGTCTTGAAGGCTATTTTCCACTCATCTCCTTCTCGAATCCATATCTGGTGATAACCACTCTTCAGATCTATCTTTGTGAAGTACTGAGCTCCACTCAAGCAGTCCATAATATCATCCATCCTTGGAAAAGGAAACCGGTACTTGATGGTGATCCTATTTATAGCTCGAGAATCTGTACACATCCTCCACTCTCCATCCTTCTTTGGTACGAGTACTGTAGGTACTGCACATGGACTCAGGCTCTCTCGAATCAAGCCCTTTCTCAACAACTCCTAAACCTGTCTATTTAGCTCCTCTGTTTTAGTAGGAGTCATCCTATGAGCAGCCTTGTTAGGCAAACTAGCTCCTGGAATTAGATCTATCTAATGACTAATTTTCCTTACTGGTGGCAATCCATCTGGAATATTATCAAAGATAATATCTCCAAACTCCCCTAGTAAATCTGAAGCTTCAAGTGATATTTCACTACTACCTTCTTTATCTTTCCTAGGAATCAAAGCATAGCACATATGCTGATGCTTCATGCCATCTAAAAACTTCCTTCCATCAACAAGACAAATCCTAGCACTGCTACATACCTTTTCACCTTCCTTTTTCATGGGCTTCAATTTTTGGCGAACTCCATCCTTTGTCAGAGAGTATGTGTTTGCATGTCCATCATGCACTGCATGTCTATCAAACTGCCATGGTCTACCCAACAATAGATGGCAAACATCCATCAAAATAACATCACAAAGAACTTCATCATGGTAACTCCCAATTTTGAATTTTACTAAACATTGTTCACTTACCAGGACCTTATGATCATCTTTTACCCAAGCAATCCGATAGGGCTAGGGATGTTTCTCCCTCTTGAGCTTCAGCTTAGAGGCCATCTCTTCTGATACCAAGTTATCAGTGCTACCACCATCAATGATCACATCACAACATTTATCCTCACACTTGCATCTGGTATGAAACAAACTCCTCCATTTTCCTGGTTCAATCTCACCACTTAGTAGGACTCTTTCATTTACCAAGGTCTCTCCTCTTTCTGCATCCTCTGAATGTGATGATTGTGCATCCTCATCCACATGAGAAACCCTAGCTTGGCCCTTAGCTCTCCTATCTATCCTTCCTTGTCATTGAGGGCATTCAAAGGCACGATGACCTTCTTCATTGAAATGGAAATAGGTATCGCAAAAGCCACCTCTTCCTTGTCCACGTCCTCTACCTCTTCCTCTCTGATTTCCAAAGTCTTGATCATGGGAGCAGTTGAAACCCTCATTCCTCTGGTTCCTGCTAGTACCCACATCTTCATTTTTCTTTTGGGTTTCATTGCGGCCTCCAGATGATCTACTACTTCCCCTTCCTCATTGACTACACCCTCTTTGTCTTCCTTCAAACCTTTTATTAGCTTCTCTTTAACTCGTAGGGAAAACTGGTATGCCTCTTCAACGCTGGTCATTCTTACTAGACTTAATTCCTCCTGGATGCTAGGTCACAACCCACTGATATAACGAGAAACCTTCTCCTTATTTGCTTTTGCATGCCCCACTCTAATCAAGAGTCGGTAAAGTTCCTATGTATATTCCTGGACTGATCTTCCTGCTTGCTTTAACCCATGCATCTTCTTAAACAAATCAAGCTCATAGTCCACATGAATGAATTGCTTCTTCAATTTGTCCACCATGCGATCCCATCTTGTGATCTTCTCCTTTCCTCTTCTATTTCTTTCCAATTGGACCTCTTGCCACTAGATTTTGGCATGGCCTTTCAATTTGGCCTTTGCAAACTTAACCCTATCTAGGTCCCTAATATCCTCATACTCAAAGTATTCTTCTAGTTCATTGATCCAATCGATCAACTCATCTGGTTTTAGATTTCCTGAAAATACACCCACTTCAATTGTAGGTCTTTTCCCAATCTTAGTAATGGCCCTAAAAAGCCTTTCCTCTGCATGATTCAGAACTTCCCCTTCTGGTTCCATTACTTCTTCTTCATTGTCATCCTCACTGTCGTCACCAGCGGCAACATTTGCTCCTCTACGAAGCTCCTCTTGCAATGCCTGTACCTACCTTTGGAGGGCTCTAACCTCCTCAAGATTAATAGCTCTAGCCCTTCCACCACGCTCTCTTCATGGAGGCATCTTCTTAACTCAAACCCACAACCACACAGTCCTGGTGCAAACTGCCTCACAGTCGATGTTCTGTCTACACACTCAGGAAAACCAGCTCTGATACCACTTGATGGGGACACAACCCAAGAATAGAATGGACACAACAGAAAAGGGAAATTGTATTAACTAAGAAAATAAGCTAGTACAATAGTATAGATAAAATAAACTTCAAAACATGCCCTAAGGGCTTACAATAGCATAAATTTGGAGATAATTTCTCCTTTTAGTACCTCCTCTCAAACTCCACTCTGAACTGACTTTTACAATGCCAAAAATCTTCTTAAATAGACCCTGGAGGGTTAAGGACTAGGAGTACATTCTAGAAAGTGCTAGTAGGAACCCACCGACCAAATAGAAGGTTCTGAAAGCTGCGGTAGAAGTCGGCACAAATCTAGAAGAATCCAGAAACGGTAATCGAACTTCTGGGAGGCATAACTTTTGAATCGTAGCTCTGATTGATGAACCGTTTACATTTTCGGAAAGCTCTCGAAGCTCTCTATAGCCCTATGGACAAGCTTCACTCATCCCCCATTTTTCAGCCCTTTTCAAGGTCATTTAATGCCCCTAACCTGACTTTGAAGCATTCTTAGGAGGTCTGCAAAACTCGAAAAACTATAATAACTTTCAAACCGTGGGGCCTATTGACCTGATTCTTTTTCTGGAATGCTCTAAATCACAATTACATTCATCTGGCCAATTCACACCTTCTAGTTTACCAAAATGATGGCCCAATTACATGCTCCTATTTTTTTGGGATTTTCAAACACACTGATAGTGGAACTGTGAGAGTTGGAACCTTTATTTGACCTAAATGGGTATCCAAAAATGAAAAGACATGAAACAGAAACTAAGTCTAAGTACATTTTTTTTTGGGTGACATAGGATTGCCCTTATACCTCTGGATGCTCCTGCATCAATCCTTTTTGATGTAGTCTTCTTCCTTAATTAGATTACTAACAATCTGTTGAAGTTAGTTTCTCAGTGAGATATTAGATGATACACATTTAATTATCCTTATCTTTTTTGCTCCACTACCAAGAAATCTCTCTTCCAATCGTGGTAAAACTTTGTACATCCTAGGTAGGATTGACAAAGCAAGGTTTCATAGTTGTGTAGCCAATAGATGCATTGCTCCCCTCTAGACACGTTTACAACCCTAACAACCTTGCCTAAGACATCTTTGGTCATAAGAGAGTATCAATTGTGTCTACGAAAAGCTCCTAGCATATACCATGAAAAAGATGTTGCCTTCCACACAACTAAAACTTAAAAGTTGAACATGTTACAAAGCTAGAAAATAAACTCAAAAGATATTCATGTTTATCTATATTCTGCTGGCTGCATTCCTTGAGTGATGGAATGACTTGGGTTGTTTGTTCCATAAATGTTTTTAGATCATTATTTACTTGAGCACTCATGGTGGTGTCAATGTTGATCTATAACCCCTCAGCCAAAGACGATTCCTTATTGTTAGCCAAATCTGAGCAGACGTGAGGAAGACTACCAACATTCTCTAATTCCCCTTCCCCGGGAATATTACAATCATTATAACTCTTCTCTTCATTGGACTTAGGATGAATAGATTCATTGCACATATGGGACATTGTTGCATCCTTGAAAAGGTCATCCACTACCAAATTCTATTTCTTTGCATCATTCGATGGTTCAAACTCCATCGTGACAACTACTTCTCTATCCCTAGCTTGGGACTCCAAATATTCATTGCCACCTGATAACCCTAAAGAAATACTATAGTTTGTCTCCGATTCAGTATTTTTATCATAGATTTCTAAGGTTTGTTCCTTAGATGGAATACCCCCCACAAATGACTATGCACCACTTTCCCCATTAACTTTCTTCTGCTTCTCTCCTCTCAATGCACTACAAAATAAAATTTAACATAAAACTCTAATGGCTTGATAATGTTCCCATAGGATGGAAGGAGCATTGCTCTGATACCATTTGTAATGACCCTTTTTGGGGGTCATTTGTTATTTATGACTTTTTCTTTAATTTGTATCCTTTTGCCATATTTTTCTTGATCCAACTCCATCAGAACCTTTGTTTCCCTTCTATTGTCTTCAAAAATATAGTCATATGCCCTCCTGATATACTGGAGCCATTCTACAGTAACAACATCTGTTACCTGAAAAGTACCTTAATTGCAACCAGGGAAAGATATTCCATTCTAGATAGTATATACCTCATGAAGATATACCTAATCTCTCGTGTATCTTCCTCTGACTACACTTAACCTTTTGTTTTCAATCTACATATATGATTTCTGATTGGACCACCTCTATGTGCTCATCTTATTAGTGTTGTTGCCTATTATATCTATGATGGAGGATTTTGACTGATGAACTTTTAGTCAACATTTCTAGTCCTTAATGCACAAAAATTCCTTCTTAATCTTCAAGGTGAGACTGATATTCATACCCATTGGTTGATATGTATTTGGTCTCTCTCAGTATATCGTTTTGTAGTTATATTCCATCCCCTATTAAACATCCCTCCTCTGATATATATCCCTTACTCTTCATTTATGTTTCAATATCAAATAGTCGTGTTCTTTTGGTTTTCTATTCATATCTTTATTTATTTATTATTGTCAATAGTGTTTGTTTGTTATCAAACTTCATATTAAGTAACATATTATAATATTATTATATTATTATTAATGTAATTATATTATTTTCATATTGTCAATATATCAATTGATATAATATATGATTATATCAATTTGATATCTTGTTGAAATAGCATATACGCTAATAATTTATGTGATAATATTTATTTATTGTTGTTTAATATTACTTTATTAAATTTAGTCTTTGACAATTATTTTTAATATTATTATTATGATTATTATATAATTAATTATTGTTATTATTTCTTTATTTATTTATTTAATGTTTTTATCAATTGATATAATATTGTATCTATTTGATATAAGATAAAAATAAATGATATATATATTTAATATTTTTTTATTTTACTTTATAAAAAACAATCATAATTATAAATTATATTTATTGATTTATGTAATTGTATAAATAATAACATTATAACATATCATATATTATATTAATAATAATATTGGTAATATCATTATTCTTAATACTGTTATGTAGTATATTTTCTTTATAATAATATTTAATTCTCAATTATATTATAATATTATTCTTGAATATTTCCATTTCATAATATACCCCATGTAGGTACATTATAAAATCATTATTGGTATTTGATATCATTTATAATCAAAATATTTATTTAACTCATTAATATTATAATTATAATATAATATTTTACATTACAATTATGTTATAATCTTATATATTGTTTTATTTTTATATTGTCAAATATATCACTATTATATGATATATTATAATATAATATAATTTAATATTATTATTCTAATTATTATCATTATATAATATGTTATTTGAATATTCATATATCCTTTCAATTTGGGCTCATGACAGTTTATGATTAGGTTCAACATGATTCATTGTATCGACCCATATTCTTGATCTTCCTCTAGAAACTTCTCTAGAATCCATTTGTTAGGTATTTACCTAAACCTCATCTTTAATTTAATGATCTAACTCACTAATCATATCTTTAATGTAGTTTAAATCTCCCAAGAAATAATTTGAGTAAGCTGGGAATCACAATTTCCTCAAATTCATTTTCAATACTATTACTCGACAATAACAAATTTTTGACACCCAGTCCTCACATAACACTCGATCATAATAAAAATTCTATCTTAGTATCAACTATCTTTCTCAATCGATAATGATGCTTGGTTAACACTAGATTTTCTTGGTACTTACTATGGCTCAGTTGACACTAGCATCACTTGACATTCCTTAACCATTTACTCTATTGCTCGGCTTAGCTTAACTTTCTTGATATAAAAGATCACTTTGTCTCATCAAAGTCTAACTAATCAAATGTCTATTTTTCTCTTTGTTAGTTTGTGGTGTCTGATCAGGGAAGTGTTGTACATACTCCATAATTCCTTAGCAAGGTTTGGAGCTATTTTATCAGCATTTTTGGGCTGACATATTGTAACTAGTTTTAACCCTAAGGTGGCAAAAATACTTGTAGAAAGGGGCTTAGGGTTAGAGATTTTTCATAAGTTGTGATGTGAAAATTGCTTCTTCTGGCGGTATTGATTTATAAGGGATTACAGATTGTAATCAATTTGTAATCAATGGATTGTAATAATATTAGACTTGCTGTTTGGCAGACATAGCCCAAGAATTGGGTGAACTACATTAAATCTTGGTGTCTTGTGTTCTCTTCTGTACAATTTATTATTTTCTAATATTGTTTGTATTTACATGTAATTGTTATTTCTATCCATGGAAAGCCTCTCGATTGAGTGGGATCGATGGAAGATGAGAGTAAAGTGAAGGTGGAGAAGTTTAATGGGCAAAATTTTCTATTATGAAAGATGCAAATTGAGGACTATCTTTATCAGAAGAATTTATGGAAGCTATTGGAAGGAAAACCCAAGAAACATGGAACTATGACAAATGAGGACTAGGAGATTTTAGATACAAAGGCACTTGGAAGCATTTGGTTATGCCTCACAACATCAGTGACATCTAAAATTACAAAAGAAAAGATGATAGTAGAGTTGATGGAAATCGTAGTGAAATTGTATGAAAAGCCCTCTGCTTAGAATAAAGTATTTCTCATGAAGTATTTACTCAATATGAAGATGAAAAAAGATGGATCTATTGCAGATAATTTAAATGAATTTAATACTATTAATAGTTAGCTATCTTCTATGAATGTCAATTTTGATGAAGAAATTAGGGCTCTTTTGATTTTGTGTTCTTTACCTAAAAGTTGGAATTGATTGGTAATGGCTGTGAGTAATTATATTTCTAGATCTAATACTCTAAAATTTGATGATGTGATTGGTGTTATTCTGAGTGAGAAAACTCGTAGGAAAAACTCAAGTGGATCTACATCAGAAAGTGCTTTAAATGCACAAAGCAGAGGTAGAACGATAAAGAGAGGAAATAATTCTAAAAAATGTGAGAAATCAAGAGGAAAGTCAAAGGGAAAGATGTCCCAATCTAGAGGATTGATAGATTGCTAGTATTGTGGAAAACCAGGGCATAAGAAAAAAGATTGCTAGACTTAAAAGATCAATGAATGAGATAAACCAGAAGAGAATAAGGAGGCAAATGTGGTAAGTGACAAATACAAAGAGGTTGCTTTGCTTTTTTCTTTAGAAAGTGTTGATGATTCTTGGTTTTTAGATTCTGGGGCTTCATTTCATGCTACACCTCATAGAGGTTATTTTATTGATTATGTCCAAGGAGATTTTAGGCTTGTTTATTTGGGGGATAATGAACCCTATCAGATTTTTGGAAAGGGAAAAGTTAAGATTAAGTTTTAGAATGAGAATCATTGGCTACTACATTAGGTAAGACATGTTCCAAGGTTGAGTAGAAATTTAATCTTAGCAGGATAACTCGGTGATAAGGGTTGTGTAGTTACTTTTAATGATAAAAAATTGAAGGTTTCAAAAGGTTTCCTTGTAGTAGCAAAAGGTGTGAAAGTAGGCACCTTATATCTTTTTATAGGTCATACTTTTCCTTCTACTATGATTGTTTTAGAGAAAAATGAATGTTCAAGAAATTTTGCTATAGCTGAGTAGGGAGAACAAACAATTGCTATAGATTCATATACAATTCTATGGAACAATAGACTTGGCACACGAGTGAGAAAGGTATGAAATTACTTCATTCAAAGAAAGTTTTACTAGGTCTGAAATATGTCAAATATAGATTTTTGTGAAAGTTGTGTGTATGGAAAAAAAAAGAGAGTGAGTTTTGTGAAGAGTAGGAAGGAAAAGAAAAGTGAGAGATTATAGCTTGTGCATACATATGTATATGGACTAGCTCAGGTATCTTCCCTTGGTAGCTCTCATTATTGTGTTACATTTATTGATGATGCAACTAGAAAAGTATGAGTTTATTTCCTTAGACATAAATCTAATGTATTTCAAACTTTTAAGAAATGGAAATGCTTGGTAAAAATGAGACTGGTAAGAAATAAAAATGTCTTAGACTTGATAGTGGTGGTGAGTATTGTAGTCATGAATTTAAATATTATTGCTCCACTAATGGTATACGTAGACAATAGGAAAATGGAGTGGCTGAATGCATGAATAGGACTATAATGGAGCATGCAAGGAGTATGAGGTTGCATTTACGGTTGCCCTTAAACATGTGGGTGGAGGCTATTAATACTACTGTATCTTTGATTAATAGAGGTCCTTCTACTCCTTTGGTCTATGGTATTCCAAAGGAAGCATGGACTAGTAAGAAGGTGAATTATTCTTTTATCAAAACCTTTGGCTGTGAAGCATTTTCCCATATAGATTCTGAAAATAGAACCAAGCTGGAAGCTAAGTCAAAGAAATCTATATTTGTTGGATATGGCATCGATGACTTTTGTTACAAGCTCTGGGATTTTGAAAATCATTAAATTGTTAGAAGCAAGGATGTCATATTCAATGAGAAAGTGTTGTACACATATTTGATGCAACAACATGAGAAGAAAAAAAATGATTATGTAGTACTAGATGATATTCCAAAAGGTGATGTTCCAACAATTCTTCATGATCCAAAACTAGCACAACAACAAATACCAAAAACCCTAGTAAATGCTAGATAATCAACAAAACTAAGTAGACCTCTAGAAAGATTTTTTCCTTCTTTGTACTCTATTTTACTAATAGATGCTGGTGAATCTAAATGTTATGATGAAGCTATGCAAGTGTATACTAAGATTCAGTGGGAGCCTACAATGATAGACAAAATGGACTCCTTGTTGAAAACTAAGACTTGAGATTTATACAATTTCTTTGTAGGTAAATGGGCTTTACAAAATAAATGGGTTTACAGGTTGAATGAAGAGGATGAAGGTAAGAAATGATTTAAAGTTAGGTTAGTTGTAAAAGGATTTGCATAGAAAAGTGCATTAATTTTGATGAGATATTATCTCCAATTGTAAAAATAACTTCTATTCGTACTATTTTAAGTATTGTGGCTACTAAAGATTTTCATTTGGAGCAGCTTGATATTAAAATAGTCTTCCTTCATGGTGATTTGGATGAAGAGATATATATTGCACAACCACAGGGATTTGAGGTCAAAGGTAAGGAGAAATTAGTGTGTTGATTGCAGAAAAGTTTATATGGCTTGAAGCAAGCAACTTGGGAATGGTATCTAAAATTTGATAGTTTTATGCATGAGCATGGATACAGTAGGCATCATTTAGATCATTGCATTTATTTTAAGAGGTTGGATGATGACAACTACATTATTTTATGTTTATATGTTGATGATATGCCTATAGATGGGTCTAACATGGATCACATTTAGGGATTAAAGGAAAAGTTAGCACATTCATTTTCTATGAAGGATTTGGGGGTAGCAAAATAAATCCTTGGTATGAAGATTTGTAAAGATAGGAAGAATAGGAAATTGACATTATGTTAGGCTGATTATATTACGAAGGTGCTGCAGTGTTTCTCTATGAAGAATGCTAAAGCTGTCAGCACACCTTTACTTTGTCATTTGAAGTTGACCAAGGAGATGTGTCCAAAGACATTAGAAGAGGAGGATAAGATGCCCAAGGTTTAGCTATAGGAATCTTGATGTATGCTACGGTATGCATGAGGCCAAATATCTCACATGCTGTGGGAGTTGTTAGCAAGTATATGCATCATCTAGGGCTTGAACATTAGTATGTAGTTAAATAAATTCTCAAATTTTTGAGAGGAACATCCTATATGTGTTTACATTTTGGGGGATCTACTATTGATTTATAGGGCTATGTTGACTTAGATTTAGCAAGGGATATTAATACCAGGCAGAGTACTATAGGTTATGCATTTACTATTGGTGGGGCAATAATTAGATGGGTTTCTAGTTTACAAAAGGTTAACGCTTTATCCACTACAGAGGTAGAGTATGCAACTGCTATAAATGTAGCCAAGGAGATGATATGGATTTAGTTCTTCCTAGAAGAATTGAGAAACCCTCAAAAGGATAATTATTTATTTACAATTAGTCAGAGTGCCATTCATCTTGTGAATAATTCAGCTTTGCATTCAAAAACAAAATATATACAGTTGCGATACCATTTCATTTGGTCAGTTTTGGATGATGGTAGATAAAGATGGATAAGATGCATACAAATGAAAATCAAATGGATATGTTTACACAAGTAGTGACAAGGGAGAAGCTAAACTCCTCTTCAACTTTGGTTGGTCTTCTAGACTGAACAAAAAAAAAGAACATTAGAGTCTAGGGTGGTTTGATCTAGTGGGAGCCTCATAGAGTAGTAACATAGCTACAAGATCTGTCTCCAAGTGGGAGATTGGTTTTTAGTGTGGAGCCTGATTAGTCTCCAAGTGGGAGATTGTTAGTTTGTGGTGACTGATCAGGGAAGTACTATGCATACTCTATAATTCTTCAGTCTGATTGGGGCTATTTTATTGGCATTTTCAAGCTAACATGTTGTAACTAATTTTAACCCTCAAGAAAAAAAATAGTTGTATAAAAGGGCTTAGGGTTAGGAATTTTTCATAAGTTGTTATGCAAAAATAACTTTTGGTAGTGGTATTGAGCTATAAAGGATTACAAATTGTAATCAAGTTGTAATCACTGGATCATAATAATATTGGACTTGTTGATTGGTGGACATAGTCTAAGAATTAGGTGAACCATGTTAAATCCTAGTTTCTTGTGTTCTCTTTTGTGTAATTTATTATTTTATGATATTTTTTATATTTGCATGTAATTGTTATTTCTGTCTATGGTTTATCCTAACAAGCTTCCTTTTCATAACTTAACCTTTCCTGTAGGTGCTATTTTTGTGATCAATTTCTCAAATCCTCTTCATTGATCAAATATATATGACATTTATATTAGGTAGAAATATGTCTTATTAATAGATTTGACATCAATGACAAAATAAAAATTGTTCCAATTGTAAGTTTCCAACAATCTCCCTCTTTGGTATTGATGGCAACATCTCTATATCTTAAGAATATAAATTTATTAAAGTATTAATTGTACCTCACTTTGTTACCATGTGATCCAAAAAGATTTTCTCCCTCTGAGATAATAGTCTATCTCTATGTTCATATTCTCCCTCTCTGATATTTTCTAACTCTCCTTTGGTTAAGTCTCTCTCTCTGGTATGATGCTTCTACTATATATTCTCTACTCTTCTATGGCTATCTCTCCCTCTTTGACAACAATGCCAAAGACACTTAGCTTTCTCAACTTCAATGTCTTCATACATCTGAGTTATGTATATTTTTCATGTTTAGATGATTTATGTCATTTGTTTATGATTGATCTGTTATGTTGTACTTGGTTATCTACCTTAGGCATTTCCCAGAGTGGAGCTATGTGGCATCAATGTGTAAGATATTCTGATTAGAACATTTGATGCAATACACCTAGCCTCCTTAATTATATTTGTTTAGGGGAATCACCCCTAATTTACCTCTAAGATATTCATGAGCATCTTTAGGCAAGGCTTTTGTGAATATGTCAGCAATTTTCTCTTTGCTGTGCACATATTCTAGCTTCACTTCTTTGTCTTGAACTAATTCCCTCAAGTAGTGATACTTGATAGCAATGTGCTTTGTCTTAGTGTGCATCACTAGATTCTTTAAAATTATAATAACACTTGTGTTATCACAATAGATAACTAATGGATATATAATTTCCTCTTTAATATTTTTCAACAATTATTTTATCTACATAATATTTGAATAATTCACTACATTTGCCACATACTTAGCTTTAGGTGTTGATTGTGAAATACAATTATGTTTCTTTCTTGTCCATGACACCAATCTCTTACCTAGAAAGAATGCACCTCTACTAGTCTCTTTCTCATCATCAATATTTCCTACCCAATCTAAGCTAGTGAATACCTTTAGTTCAATTCTATCACTTCTCTTGTAATACAATCCATAGTCTTATATACCTTTCAGATATCTCATTATCCTTTTTACTTCCATTATGTGAATCTCCTTAGGATTTTATGAGAATCTAGCAACTATCCCATTTACTGATGTAATATTAGGTCTACTATGAAAAACATATTGCAATTTTCTAATCATGGATCCATATAGGGTCTAGTTTAAATCATCAGATTTATTATTCTTAGATAGCTTATGTCCTATAAACATAGGTGTGCTCACTATCCTTCAGTCTTCCATACCAAAAGTCTTTAGTATCTCCTTGATGTATTTGGATTGTATAATTAAAATACCAAACTTTATTTGACATGTAATCCAAAAAAGAATTTAATTTCACCAAACATAGACATTTAAAATTCCTTCTCCATTTCATCAACAAATGATTTGCATAATGCTTCTTTTCCTCCAAATATAATGTCATCAACAAAGATTCTAGATAACAATACTTCATTGTTCTTATCAATCTTAAAATGTAGATTACTATTATCATTTGTCCTCTCAAAATCAATCTTTACCAAATAGTTATGATCTTTCATACCATGCTCTTGGGGATTGTTTCAATCTATAAAGGGCTTTGTTCAGTTTACATACCATGTTCTTCTTATCTGGATCCACAAATCCTTTAGGCTATTCAATGTACACTTCTTCCTCAAGTAAATCATTTAGAAATTTAGATTTGACATCCATTTGATATACCTTGAAATTCTTGTAGGTTTAATATGCAACTAGAGTTCTGACTCCTTCAAGTCTTTCCACATGAGTAAAAATTTCTCCATAAACAATTCCTTATTCTAGAGCATAACCTTTGCATACTAGTCTTTCCTTTTTTCTTGTTACCTCATCATTCTCATAGAGTTTGTCCCTAGAAATCCACTTTATCCCAATGACATTTTTTTCTTTAGGTCTTCGCACTAAAGTCCAAGTATTTTTCTTCTTAATTTGTTCAATTTCCTTGTTCATTGTCTAAATCCAATCTTCATTGTATAAAACATCTTTTATTAATTTGGGCTCTAATTCACAAAGTAAGAATGTGTAATCTTTGAGTCTTTTTCTTGTCATAACACTTGATTTAGCATCACCAATGATTTTTGGGTTGACATGTGATTTATTCTCACATATTTTTCTAGCACAGGTAGTTTCCTTCTTTTTTCTTCTATAGGTTCATCTTGGAAAATAATCCTAGGCTCATTTTTTCTTTCTTGTTCAAGTTCTAGTTCATGTTTTGCATTCTTGACATTTTCTATTTGATGGTCGACATTGCTTTTCTGTGACTTGAAATCTTTAGTCTACTTGGCACCCACTCTCTACTACTCAACAATTTGTTCACTTCATCATTTCTTATCTTTTGGGAAATTTCAACTTAATTTTCTTATTCATTAGGAGTGGTAGGAGCATCATCATCCACATAGATGAATGTACTATTGTCTTTAGGTTATTATTTGCATGCAGTGTCACTTCTGTCTACAAAATCATCAATTTTCACATTTCCACTTGTCACAACCTTATTAGTGTTAGAGTTCAAACACTTGCAAGCTTTTCTCTTGGCAGAATATCCTAGGAATATACCTTCATCACTTTTTCCATTAGGTTTTCCATTCCTATTATCTTTGAGTACATATCATCTACTTTTGAAGATTTTGAAATATTTTACATAGGAGCATTTACATACCATAGTTCAAAAGGTGTACTATTTGTACATTTCTTGACTTGTACTCTATTATGGGTACAAACAATAGAGTTAAAAACTTCTCTCCAATACTTATTTGATACGCTCTTCTCCATTATTAATGTTCTTGCACAATCTATTATTGATCTATTTCTCCTTTAAGCTATCCCATTCTAAGGAGGGGTCCTTAGTGCTGACATCTATCTTTTGATTAATCTATCATTGCATAATATATTGAACTTATTTGAAATGAATTCACCACCTTTTTTAGATCTCAAGCACTTCAAACTCTTCCCTATTTCCTTTTCAACTCTGGCCAAATACCACTTGAATAACTAAAAAGCTCCTAATCCTAGAGTAGTCATCAAAAAATAAAATGAAATACTTGTCTCCACAATATCTTTGAACATCAATGGGTCCACATAGGTCAGTATGAAACAATTCAAAAATTTTACTAGAAGTGCATGTTTTTCTCTTGAAACTAGACTTGGTCATTTTTCCCAATTGACATTGCTTACACATAACATTATCAGTCTTCTTTACTTTAGGAAACCCTCCAAATTTCTTTATTTTATTGATATTCACCAAATTTTCAAAGTTTACATGACATAACCTCTTATGCCATAACCAAACATCTTCTTGTTGTGCAAACAAACATGTCTCATTAGATAAATCTAGATAGAACAAGTCACCTCTTGTCTGATCACCACTTCCAACTAGCTTACCATCAACATCATGTATCTATTAGGATTAACCTCAGACAAAAAATAATAGTTATATGCAAATATAACCAATATTAGAAAATAATAGATCACATAAAAGAGAACATAAGACATAAAGATTTAATGTGGTTTGTAATGCCTTGCCTAGAGATCCTTGGAAACAAGGATAAATAAGCCAAGATAATTTTTTTAAAAAGAACTATGAAAGTATAAGAAAACCATCATACATGAATCAAAAATATCACAACAAAAGACTATCCAAATATCTTGACACCAATGGATCTCCAAATGCCACTATTGACCAAAATGACTGACAATTGAATTTGAATCAAAACATACCGAATTTAGAATGTGACACTAAAGGATTGAAGAGCACTTAAGAGGGTACCCTAAACACTTCTCAAAAAGTTTGGGTCTTACCAAAAAGTGCCCATTGCCCGTTCGCATAGGTTTTTGCAATTCCCAAGCGATACTTTTAATCCGCACTGGGCGATACTTTCTAGTATCATGTGAAATTTCTAAAGAAATTGGGCAACACTTTTAGGTATTAGGTGACACAACTCTTAAGGGCATGCAATACTTTACCAATATCATATGACACTTCACCAAAGAGGGTGTGATACTTTCCAGTATCACATGATATTTCTTCCTAAGGGGTGCGATACTTTCTAGTATCACACGATAAAATCCTAATGGGCATGTGACATAAATTACATTGCCCCATGCTAACACATAGTTTCCCAAAAAAATAAAGAAAACACATAAGGATTATAACAAGCAAAATAATTAAACAGAGTTTAGAACCTCCACACTGGGGAGTACTAGATCTACATATCAAGGCAAGAACACTTGAACAAAACTAAAATATGGAAAGCTAGAAATAACATCTAACCATCTAGTCATACAAAAAAGGAAAATAACAAAAGGGAAAACACCATGGAGTGCTAAAAGAAACATTGTAGTAAAAAGGGAATAACATCGCAATGAGAAGTACAACAAACTAAATACATGGTTCCTCCCAACCATCAATAGCATCATAAGACCATCATGAGCCCTAGCCATCCCCCATGCATAATTTCCCAAGCCACTAATCAAATCATTGGTACTATCATAATAGGAATGTCACTACTAAAATATGCTACAACATAAGCATAAGGAAATCTAACATGCTAGAAGTAAAGCATAAGATAATCCTGCAAGTAGATAACATCACCTATCACATGTTAATCATTATAGTAAGGAAATGCGTCAATAAATAACATCATCTAAAAATGATATACAAGCATCTCAATGAAAGAATAAATCACAAGAAAGCATACTTAAGAACCCAAAGTGCCAAGTGAAAACATCTAGCAATAGCCGCACTAGGAAAAGAGACTATCTCTGTACACCGGTTCCTGGCAGTGGTATAGGTAGCTATGCTTCCCAACCACATGGCACCCATAGGTCCACTCTAACCATACTAATGGAGATAAGAATCCAACCACAAACACACACCAAGAAAACATCCATGGCTAACACACACGCCAGGTAGTATGATGACTGAAACTAAGACAAAGATAATGCACAACTATAGGTCCTGGTCAGACACTCAATGGGCCACTAAGTAGGGGCTGACATCATGGAGATTCACTTGGCACTGACAAACCCAAGCTAGTATTTGCAACTGAACTCCCTAATTGGAGACACATACTACAGGTGGCAGCTCTCCCTAATGGAAGGTGCAAAAACCCAAACTTTTAATTATCTTATATTTTATTACCACCTAGTGTTTTATTTAGTTATCACTTATATAAAACTTCCTCTACCAACCAAGAAATGGTCACTAGGTTGAAAGATAGAAGCCCCTCCATATGCTACCCTACCTACCCATGCTCATCCAACGATGAGTGCCCGTAGGCATGCAAATTCCTAACCTAACCCCAATGATCTTAATTTTGAAAGTATTACAAAATATCAGGACTTGCAAGTCACTCATTAAATGTATGCACATGTACTTGTGTGTGGTGCACCACCATCATGAAGATCATAACACAAGGATTGGATGAGAAAACAATACAAAAATTCACTCAACCAAAAACAAGATCAAGAGGATAGATGTGGCATGCACCCCAATGTAACATAAAAGTGCAACAGTGGTTGGAATGACATCCAAATGGATCGTCTAGGTCCATGACCCACATTGTGCCAAGAAAACCTCAAAAAATAGGGTGGCACACAAAATGAGGTAAAAACCCCCAAAATTGGAAAATTTTGAAATTAAAATTCATTTGACCTTTTGGTACAAAACCCCAAAAATCAAATAATATTTGGGTTCGAATACCGTATGCAAAAATAACTAGCATAACAGTTCAAAACCCCAAACCCCCATCCCAAAAATAGGGAAAATGCTCATACTTGACTTACCGGGTAGAACCAACAAGTAGAAATGAAGGGGAACACTAGTTCTTAGCCTCTTAATAAATAACTACCAAAAATGGAAGCTGAAATAAAGTAGAAACCATAAAATGAAAAGGCCCTACTTGACAACAAAAGGGACAGAAAAAAAAAATAGCCTAATACAATAAATAGCCCACTAAAACTGTTGAAAGTGATGTAAAAGCAAGGTCTCCCTAAGCCGAATCCAATGAGATTGATCTTGTGAAAAATTGACGCTCATAGCTCCCATAATGAACAGAAATCAAATCCTTCAAAAGAGGATTTTAGAAAAGAGCTCCCAAATTTCTATTTTGGAAAAGTGAAAAAATAAATAATAAAAACACTTTTTCAATACTTATTCACTTTTCGAGTGAATAGTCGATTAGGGCAAATAGCCAGTTAGACTAGCTAGACTCTGAATTGACCCTAATGAAAATAGGTTATTCTCCATAATAGAAATTCACCTAAGGTAAAGCTGCCAAAAATTAAATTTGAAAAGATTTAAAGTCCAAAAACCCAAAATCATAGAAAACCACTTAACAACTTTCATGTTAATGCGAACCTCTAAATGCATAGACACACTTACTGGTCTAAACACATAATGTAAATGAGTTTAGATTTATCAGTCACCAAAAGGCTTTAATTTAAACAATTAAAATAAGGATACATCGACCATACAAGGATGACATTGGTAAAATATGAATAGTTGAATCACTAACTCTATGTGCCACTGTCAGGGATATAATTCCTACACACTAAAACACACAATGAAGTGCAATTGCATATAATATCATAGCCAAAGAAAAATGCATTAAATACCTAATTAATCCATTTACATCACTCATGTTCACATAAAGCATAAAGAGACAGGGATGATGTAAATCACCATAGCATAAAATCCAACTCATAACCTAATCAAAAAATATGTCCAATAAACCATATAACTAGATATCATCATAGATCTACTGTTATCTCAAAATAGCATCAAAATGAAATATGATAAACTAAACAGTATAGATGTAAATCATCTACAGTACTGAATCAAAGTATAACATCCAACCTCTAGGTCATCCTCAAAGTACATATAACAATAAGAGTATCAAGTATATCTTGAATAAAAAATAGACAAGGTATAGATTGCAAACACGAGAGCCACTACACGGTTCACCCAATCCCTGGGCTACGTCCACCAACAAGTCTAATATTATTATTAACCAATGATTACAACTTGATAACAATCCATAATACCTTACAACTCAATACTACCACAAGAAGCTACAATATCACCATTACATTATGAAATCCCTAACCCTAAGCCTTTTTAATCAAGCTTTTGTCACTTACAAAATTAGGGCTAGAATAATAGAAAAAATAGTAGCCGATGCCTTTACAATATAAGGGCATTTTCAGCTTCGAGAGCATTGCACCCGAAAACCCCTATGGGGGCATTGCCCCTAGACCCCACCCTATACTGTGATAGGGAGCACACCTAGGGCACTGCCTCTTGACCTCGTCTTGGGGACACTATCCCAAAACCCTAGTAAAAATAATATGGGGAGAAAACCACACCAAATAAACCTCTGAGTTTGATTAGGCTCCATATCAAAATAGTATCTTGGCCTTCCTATTATGAAATTCAATTCTGTAACCTAATTTGTCCAGTTGTGAAACACTCAACACATTATAGTCAAGTCCTTCATCGCAGTAGACATTGCCACATTTTATCTTATCAATTAGTTGAATAGTATCTTTACCTTTTACAACACATGGGATATCATTACCAAATTTAACACATCCACCTTTGTATGGTACAATATCATCAAATTTATCTTTATCACCAGTCATACAATTTAAACATCCACTATCAATTATGCATCTATCACTTTTGTTTACTAATGAAATTAATGCAGTTTTCTTGTCTTCATTAGAATCTTCTTTCATAGTATTTGTTAATAGTTTGTTCTCCTATTGTGGTTTAGAACCTGACTCTTTTGATACCCAAGGTTTAGAGAAACAAAAGGATGTCACCAAAAAATGGGTTAGTGTATGTGTTCTATCACTATCCTCTAAATTACAAGGTACAACTCCCTTAAGACTTGCAATGATGTGCAATGAATATGTCTTTCTTAGATCAGAATTTTATTACATAATAAGTTCTTAACCTAAGAGAAGTAAAGGCTAACCAAATTATTTGTAGACACATAGTATTTAGGAAAAATAGATAAGGACAACCTATCACACCGAATGGAATGACTATAGTAGATTGTCTTGAAATTTTTTGACCCTTGCTCCTATTCTAAACGTAGATTAATTTTCTAAATAAAAAAGAGGAAAGGAAGAAGAGATGCACATGAGGGAAAATGGAATTTATTTTACTATTAGACTTAGGTGAGATGGAATCCAACAATTTGCTAATAGATTCATCCACATTTATTCTTCAATTCCCAATGAAACTAATTTTAGCATGCCATGGAACAAACAAGAGGAGAAGAATAATGTAATGCCCTGCTTGTAGATCCTTGGAAACAAGGATGAAATATAAGCAATAAATTTTATTTTGAAGGAAGTGTAAGTACACATGACAAAAACATACATGGATCATGAAGATTGCAATGGAAGACTAACCAAACATCCTGACATCAACGGATCTCCAAATGCCACTACTGACCAAAATGACTAACAACAAGAAGACAAAGAATTGAATTTGAATACAAATATTTCGAAACCAAAATGCAACACCAAAGGATTGAAAAACACTAAAAAGGGTATTCGAAACAATTCCCAAAAAGTTCAAGTCTTACTGAAAAGTGTCGGCTACTTGCCTGCACAGGTTTTTGCAATTTCTAGGCGATACTTTAAATTAGTACTTGCGATACTTTCTAGTATCATGCGATACTTCAAAAGAAGTAGGGCAAAATTTTTAGGGATGAGGCAATACAACTCACAAGGGCATGTGATACATTAAGGGTATCATATGACAGTTCTTCAAAGGGGGTGCAATACTTTCCAATATCGCATGATATTCTTTCGTAAGGGGTGCGATACTTTCTAGTATTGCATGACAGAATCTTAGTGGGCATGCAATACTTTATTGCATCACACCATGCTGACACATGGTTGCCCAGGTAAAACAAGAAACACTAGAAGAAGGTAAAAAAAGTATAAAACCTCCACACTGGGGAGTACCAGAACCATATTTTGAGGCAAGACTTGAACCAAATCTGAAAGATGGAAAGAACAACAACTAACCATCTAACAAACAGTAAGAAGTAAAAGTATGGAAGGAAACATCATAGTGTACTGAAAGAAATGTTGTAATAACACAATTAACATTGTAATGAATAAAACAACTAACTAAGTTTGTAATTCCTCCCAACTGTCAATAGCATCATAAGACCATCATGGGCCCTAGCCATCCCCTGTGTGTAACATCCCAAGCCACTGATCCAATTGTTGATACTATCATAATAGGGATGTCACTACTAAAACATGCTATAATCATAAGCATAAGGAAATCTAACATGCTAGTGGACAGCATAAGATAATCCTACAAAGTAGATAACATCACCTATCTCATGCTAATCATCAATGTAAGGAATGCATCAGTAAATAACATCATCTAAACATGATATACAAGCACTCAAGTGAGAACATAAATCACAAGAAAGCATACTCTAGGACTCAAAGTACCAAGTGACAACATCTAGCAACGATCGTTCTAGAACAAAAAACTATCTCTGTACATTGGTCCCTAGCAGTAGTGAGGGTAACTACACCTCCCAACCACATGGAACTTGTAGGTCCACACCCACCATGCTAATGGAGATAATGATCCAACCACTGATCCAACCACAAACACATGCAAAACAACATCCATGGCTAACACACATGCTAAGCAATATGATGACTGAATCCAAGACAAAGACAATGCATATACTACAGGTCCTAGTCAGACATCTCAATGGGCTACTAAGTAGGGGTTGACATCATGGAGAGTCACTTGGCATCAACAAGCCCAAGCTGGTACTAGCAGCTCTCCACTCCCCAATGGAAGGAGCACATCTCAAATCATTCTATTATCTTTAAGTTTTATTACCACCCAATGTTTAAATTAAGTTATCATTTTTTTACAAAGCTTTTGCATGCCAACCCTCAAGAAATAGGCACTGGGTTGTGAAGATAGAAGTCTCCTCCACATGCTACCCTACCCTACCCATGCTCATCGAATGATGAGTGCTTGTAGGCATGCAAATTCCCAACCCAACCCCAATGATCATAAATTCTAGAAGTACCATAGAAGGTTGAGACCTGCAAGTCCTCTAAAAATCATATGCACAAGTACTCGTGTGGTGTACCACCATCACAAAGGTCATACCACAAGGACTAGATGAGAACATAGAGTAGAAATTCACTCAACTAAAAAATAGAATCGAGAGGATGAATGCAACATGCATCCCAATGCAACATGAAAGTGCAATAAAGGTTTGACCGATATCCAAATGGATACTCTAGGTTCATGACCCAACTCATGCCAAGAAAACCTAAGAAAATAGGGTGGCACACAAAACAAGGTAAAAACCCTAAATTTTGGAAATTTTTTGAAATTAAAACCCATTTTGCATTTGGGTGCAAAAACCCTAAAAATCTAAAAATAAATGAAATCAGACACTGTATGCAAAAATGGCTAACATAATGGCTCAAAACCCCAAACCCTCATCCCAAAAATAGGGGAAATGTTCATGCCTAACCAATTGGGTAGAACCAACAAATAGAAATAGAGGGGAGCACTAGTTCTCAACCTCCTAATATACTATTACAAGAAATGGAAGCTAAAATAGAGTAAAAACAATAAAATAGGAAGGTCCTATCCGACAACAAAAGGGGCAAAAACATAAACCCGCATAATAAAATAAATAACCTGCCAAATCTGCTGAAAGTGATGGCAAAGCATAAACTCCTCGAGCTGGATCCAACAAGACTGACTTCGCAAAAAACCCATGCTCATAGCTCCCAGAATGAATAGAATTCAAATCTTTTAGAAGAGGATTCTCAAAGACTCTAAAATTTTCTATAAAAAAAATAAGATGTGAATAATAAAATCACTTTTTTCAATATTTATTCACTTGTCAAGTGAATAGCCAATTAGGGAAAATAGCCAACTATAGCAGCTAGACTCCAAATCAACCCAAACAAAAACAAGTTATTCTCTCTAACAGAAATTCAACTAAGGAAAAGTTGCTCGAAATTAAATCCAAAAAGATTTAAAGCTTGAAAACCCAAAATCATAGAAAATCACTTAACACTTTCACGACAATGTGAACTTCTAAATGCACAGACACACTCACTGGTCTAATCACATAATGTAGATGAGTTCAGATTTACTAATCAGTGAAAGGTTTTAATTTAAAATAATTAAATAAGGATACATCAACCATACATGGATGACATTGGTAAAATATGAACAACTGAATCACTAACTCTATGTGGTATTGCCAGGGATATAATTCCTGCACACTAAAATACATGATCAAGTGCAATTACATATAATATCATAGCCAAAGCAACCTATATTAAAATACCTATTTAATCCATTTACATCACTCATGTTAGCAAAAAGTGTAAAGATACAAGAATGAAGTTAATAACCATGGCATAAAATTCATCTCATAATATAATCAAAAAATATGTCCAATAAACCATATAACCAGATATCCTCATAGATCTACTATCATCTTAAAATAGCATCAACATGCAAATATGATAAATTGAATAGTATAGCAGTAAAGCGTCTATGGTACTAAATTAAAGTATAACATCTAACCCTTGGATCATCATAAGGTACAAGATAAGAGTATCAAGTATCTCTCAAATCAAAATAAATAACAAGGTACAAACTGCAACATGAGAGGCACTACATCCTTCCCCACTAGCATAAGCTTACTCCTAGAAGCTAACAAAAAGATAGGGGTAAAATCCCCTTAGTCATGTAGCATCTTCCCAAGTCATAGAGGACTCATCGCTCGGGTCCCATTGGAGCCTTACCTGCTCTATGTCCCAACCTCGCAAGGTTAGCCTCCAATCCTGTAGGATATGAATGGGCTCCAAATTAAGTTTCCCGTCCACTACCTGCAAAGCATCCCAATCAAGAACATGGGTCACATCTAGAATATACTGCCTCAAAATAGAAACATGAAAAACATCATGGATGCGCAATAGGCTAGGTGCTAATGCTAGTCAATCAGCAACAGGACCAATCCTCTTGAGGATTGTAAAAGGTCTAACAAATCATGGTGCCAACTTAGAGCCTTTCCCATAATGGATGGGGCTCTTCCTTAGACGCACTCACAAAAACACCCTGTCACCAACAAAAAAGTGACGATCCAACCTATGGGCATCAACATACTTCTTCTACCTATCCTGAGTGGTAACCAAATGCTCCCTAATGCGAACGACCTATTTCTCCATATCCTAAAGCATCTCTGCACCCAAAATAACTCAGTCCTCTAAATGATCTCAACTCAAAGGGTTACGACATGGTCTACCATACAAGGCTTGAAAAGGTGACATGCCAAGAGAACTATGATACCCATTGTTGTATGCAAACTCAACAAGGTACAAATAGTACTCCCACTTTACCAACATGTCCATAACATACATGCAAAGTATATCCTCTAGAACCTGATTCACTCTCTTAGTCTGACCATTCGTCTTTGGGTGATAAGTTGAACTAAAATTGAGCTACATGACCAAAGCATGCTGGAGAGACGTCCACAATGTAGAAGTAAACACTATATCTCTATCCAAAATGATCTAACAAGGAATCCCATGCAAATGAACAATATCTACCAAGAAAACATGTGCTATAGAAGAAGCTGTGTAAGATGCTCTCATGGGTGAAAAATGTGCTGCCTTGGACAAATTATTCATTGTCATCATGTCTCTATGATGACATAGGAAATCCTATGATAAAATCAATGGATATTGTATCCCACTTCCACTTTGGAATGGTATGTGACTACAAAAGACTTGCCAGATGTTGATGCTTTTCCTTCACTCTCTAGCACTCAAGGCATCTAGCAACAAAATCAGCAACATCGTGCCTCATACCTACCCAAAAGTACAACTATTTGAGATTAGCACATGTGCATCTTCTTGACTCTAGGAGGTATAGAATACAGTGCATGATGTGGTTCTAACAAAACCAAGGTATAGAGATCACCTAACATAGGTACATAGATACACCCCATGTGACACAGTAGTCCATTGGAATCAAGCACGTAACCTAAAAATCTCCCCTCAAGCATATGTCTAGACTCAATCTTTGCCCTCACCTCCTAATACCAAGTGTCACTAGGTAAAGCCTCCAAAATATGGCCTCACAAATCCACTCCCAGTGACATCACTGATACCTCATTTCGCCTCCTACTCAAAGAATCTGTAAAGACATTCTCCTTCCCTTTAATATAATGAACATCAAAGTCGTACTCATATAGGAACTCTATCCAACGATGCTATTGCACATTCAGGTTTGGCTGAGTAAAGATATACTACAAGCTCCTATGATCACTATGCAACTCAAACTTGTGTCCCAAAAGAAAATGCCTCTAATGAACAAGGGCATGCACTACGACCATGAATTCAAAATCATGAGTGGGGTAGTTAAGCTCATGGTCTTTGAGTTTTCTAGACTCATAGGTAATCACTCGACCATCCTGCATCAACATTGCACCCATGCCTTCCAACAAAGCATTTGTGCAAACCATGAAATCATCTACAGGATTAGGCACTGTAAGGACTAGTGCATAGGTCAAACACTCCTTAAGAGCATTAAATACTACCTCATATTGGTCTAATAAAACATACTTCTTCCGTTTCCTCTGAAGAGAAGTGATGGGATGAGCTACTTGTGAGAAATCCTTCATGAAGCGATGATAGTAACCTACCAATCCCATGAAACTATGAATTTCTGAGACATTAGTGGGTACCCTCCAATCCATGATAGAATGAATCTTCTCTGAATCCACTGTAATTCTATCACCTGTAATGATGGGTCCCAAATACTTCACCTCAGATTGGAAGAACACATATTTACTCAAATTTCCATACAACTGATGGTCTCTCAAGCACTACAATACTTGATGTAAATGGACTTTGTGCTCCTCTACAATCTTCAAATAGATCAATATGTCATCCAAGAATACAATGACACATTGATCGAGGTACATGTGAAATACACCATTCATCAAACTCATAAATACTGATGGTACATTGGTTAACCCAAAGGGTACAAATGTGAACTCATAATACCCATACCATGTATGAAAAGCTATTCGATGAATATCAGCCTCTTGGATACAGAGTTGATGGTATCCCAACTTAAGATCAATCTTTGAGAACACTTGAGCTCCCTTCATCTGATTGAACAAGTCATCTATCCTTGACAAAGGATATCAGTTCTTCACCATAACCTTATTCAACTACCAGTATTTAATGCACAAACACAATGAACCATCCTTCTTCTTTGTGAAGATGACTGGTGCACCCCACGAGGATACACTAGGATGAATATGGCCCTTGGCCAATAATTCCTCCAATTGTAATTTGAGCTCACTCAACTCCTGAGTAGTCATGTGGTAAGAAGCTCATGAAATCAGCTTTGCTCTTGGTATAAGATCAATCTAAAAATCAATGTCAGACTGTGGTGACATACCTAGAATCTCATTGAGAAACACATCGGCATAATCATGAAGAAGTGGGTGATCATCAAGAGTCACCATATGACTCTTGGCTTCCTTGAGATCACTGAGAGACACAAGAAACAACTGGCAACCTTTCTACACACCTTGCTTCAGTTGATTAGTTGAGATCATATGAAGTGAGACTAGTCTCTAAACTCCCAAAAGTTCCACCTACCCACCTGTGTCATCCACACACTATACCACCTTATGATGGTAATTGATAACCTAATGGGTAGCTAACCAATCCATGCCCAACACAATGTCATATGATCCTAGAGGTAGAATGCATAGATCTACTATGGTGGTGAAGGTTCCCAAATTCACACTACAACCACTTTGGAACCTATGGCTAACTCAATGTGCCACCTATCAACTTGACACATTGCCACTAGCCCACATTGCTGAATAAGAGATGGGGAAATGAAAGAATCAGAAGCACCAGAGTAAAACAAAATTGAAGTTGAAATACCATGCAACATACATGTAGCCTCAACTACCATACTCTAATGATTTTCTTGACTATTTTCAATCACCGCAAAGACTCTATGATTCCTATTTGCATCTCCTATAGTAGGCTCATATCTCATTGTGCCCTTACTAGGTCTTGAAGATGGTTTGATGGAGCACTCAAAAGATTTATGGCCAGGCTACCCACAAGAGTAACAGTTCCCTGAAAAATTGGAACCTATTCCATGACCACCCTGAGTAGCACTAGGGTAAGCAGGGATAACTTTAAGAAACCCCTCCTGAGAAAAATATGTAAAATGCTGGTGAATTCAACATTAAATATGTAGGAAAAATTTCTAATCGAGGGCAATTTTTTCATTCGAGGCAAGGGAATTTTTGTTTTTCTATTGGTGAAATTTTCTTTTTCATATCAAAAATTAATAATAACTATGGAGAATTAAAAATATTAATTTTGGTATTCAAAAAAATGTAGACGATTTATTTTGTTAGTCATAAACATTTTTGTAATGTAAGAGGTGAATTAATTATTTCATATAACACAAAATATTAATATAGTTTGATAATATGTCATTTTCCAAAGAGAGATTATGTAAATTTTTGGTGAATTTATAAAGTCACAAGTGGTCCATGGCCCACATGCCAAGTGTACATTGTACAATGTACTTTTAGTATGCCAATCCATTAAGACTCAACTAATAATGTGCCCTTTTTTTTTATTTCCAACTTGGTCTTCATCACATTTAATGTTATCATTTTTATGGTGAAAGGAATTAATTTGGACCATTGATGTAATATATATCAAAGAATTCAACTCTATTTCGGCTCTAATTTTAAATGACACACCATAAAGTCTAAATCTTCCTAGAATTAGGACACATGTCCCAAAGACTAAAACATAAAGTAGTTGGCTAAATAGGGATAGTTGGAGACACACGTCATTAAAATGGTAGGCGATGCTCAACTCGAGGGAAAATATTATTTTATTTTAAGGGCGAAATAACATTGTCCAATAAGAAAACATTAGGGAAACACTGGTAAAATTTTTAAAATAATTGTGTTCTAAATGTAGATTACATTGGCGATTGGACTAAGATTTGGACCACTTACATGTAAACTAATGAGCAATTAGCCTTGGATTTCAACCCAAATGATTTAATATCTTAGTGACATGGTTGACCCCATATGTATTTTTAGTTAGCCAAATTGCAATTTCTCAAAGAGATGGAATAGCCAATTGGCAAAGATTCGCCACTAAAAAAATCACCGAGGGTAAGGTGCTAGAATTTTGCTAAATCCTCTGAGGGGGTCGATCTTGTTGAGACTTCTATCCTCAGTTCTAGTTATCTCCCTTCTTACCTAAGGTACCAGAGTGCTATCCACACTTGGACCAAAATCCTCTTTGAAACTTATGATGTTGTCCACCCTTAGAGGGTGTTGACTGGGTCTGGCCCTTCTTTGAGGACTAAGAATACTATGCATCTTGCACCAAATTCCTTGCACTCTAGTTTTGAGAACTAGATTTTATACTGAAACCTCTAACTAGATTTTTCTCTATAATACATGCCTTCTCAATAGCGAGAACAAGAGTCCTAGGCTAATGCATGCAGAATTCTCCAATGAGGGAGTCCTTAAGGCCTCAGATGAAATGATGAGCCAAGAGTAAATCATCATTGTTGTAGCATGAATATTTCCTAAGTTCAAAGAATTGGATTTCATACTAATCCACTATCATGTTTCCTTGCCAGATTGCTTGGAACTCATCAGCACGGGCCTCTCTAAACTAAGGAGATAGGAATCTCTCTCAGAACCTCTCCTCAAAGATCTCTCAGGTGAGATTTCCAACACTAATGTGAATCTTCTAACTCTCAATATTCCACCAGATGGATACATGGTCCCTCAACTACATAATTGCACAATAGGATCTCATGTTGGTTGAATATGGATACATGGTGAAGCAACACTCCATGTCCAACAACCAAGTCTCAGCCTTGAGGCCACTTCCTTTGCCACCATACACTGGTGATCTAGATTGTTGAAGGGACTTCATGATATCCAACCTAATGGAATCCTCATCGTTGCGGTCCCTACCAGCTCAATGGTGCCCTCTATCACCTGGTGGAGTATGAGAATGTTCACATTCACATTCCTCCTCTCTATGCTTTGAATGATGAGATCCCTCTTCCTAATCATGATCCTATTGGTGCTCCTCAACACAAGGGCTCAACTGAGCAAGAATCTTCTAGAGTACTAACAAAAAAACTCCCATGCCATCCTGATTAGCATTATTACCTCATTCTCCCTCTTTATCCTGAAATTCCTCTTGATGGTATTCTTCCTCTTTAACAACCTATTGGTTACCACCCCGACTAGACCTACGTGCAGGAGGCATCCCTATGGAAGCAACAAGGCAAAATCAAACATAAGGATCACAAGCATAAGAGTAAAAACATGAACCAAAGAGATATCAATATTCAAACATAATATAACAATACACAATAGAAAAAAAAACCATAGTGGAAGCATAACACAAAGATCTCAGTGTTGCAACTAGGCTCTGATACCAGATTTAATGCTCCGCCTAGAGATCCTTGGAAACAAGGATGAAATATAAGAAATAATTTTTTTTAAAAGCAAGTGTAAGTGCACATGACAAAAACATACATGGATCACAAAAATTGTAATGAAAGACTAACCAAACATCTTGACATCAACGGATCTCCAAATGCCACTACTGACCAAAATGACTAACAACAGAAAGATGTAAAACTAAATTCAAATGGAAACATTTTGAAACCAAAATGTGACACCAAATGATTAAAGAACACCAAAGAGGGTATCCAAAACACTTCCTAAAAATTTTGGGTCTTATTGAAAAGTGTTTGCTGCCCACCTGCATAGGTTTTTGCAATTTACAAGTGATACTTTAAATTAGCATTGGGCGATACTTTCCAATATCATGCTATACTTCTAAAGAAGTAGGGTGACATTTAGGGATAAGGAAATACAACTCACAAGGGTGTGTGATACATTAAGGGTATCGTATGACAATTCTTCAAAGGGGTTGCAATGCTTTCCAATATCACATGATATTCCTTCGTAAGGGGTGCAATACTTTCCAGTATCGCATGACAGAATCCTAATGGGCATGTGATACTTTATTGTATCGCACCATGCTGACACATGGTCACCTAGGTAAAACAAGAAACACTAAAAAGACAAAGAAGAGGGTAAAACAAAGTATAAAAACACCACACTGGGGAGTACCAAAACCACATTTGGAGGCAAGAACACTCGAACCAAATCTAAAAGATAGAAAGAACAATAACTAACCATCTAACTAATGGTAAGAAGTAAAAGTATAGAAGGAAACATCACAATGTACTAAAAGAAATGTTGTAATAACACAATTAACATTGTAATGAATAAAACAACTAAGTATGTGGTTCCTCCCAACCATCAATTGTTAGATTGTGGTGACTGATCAGGAAAGTACTGTACATACTTCATAAATTCTTTGGGGCTAAAAAATTTTTTGGGCCCTATTTTATTGGGATTTTGGGCCGACATGAAAGTATTAATTATAAACCTAAAGTGGTAAAAATACTTGTATAAAAGAGCTTAGAGTTAGGGATTGTTTCATAGTTGTGATGCAAAATTGGTTCTTGCAATGATATTAAGCTATAAGGGGTTATAGATTGTAATTAGGTTATAATCACTGGATCGTAATAATATCAGACTTGCTATTTGGTGGACATAGCTCAGGGATTGGGTGAACCATGTTAAATCTTGGTGTCTTGTGTTCTTTTCTATGTGATCTATTATTTTCTGTTATTGGTTATTTTTGCATGTAATTGTTATTTTTGTCCATGGTTTAATCCTAACATCAATAGCATCATAAGATCATCATGGGCCCTAGCCATCCCTCATGCATAACATCTTAAGCCACTAATCTAATTGTCGGTACTATCATAAGAGGGATATCACTACTAAAACATGCTACAATCATAAGCATAAGGAAATATAACATGCTAGTAGAAAGCATAAGATAATCCTACAAAGTAGATAACATCACTTATCACATGCTAATCATCAATGTAAACAATGTGTTAGTAAATAGCATCATCTAAACATGATATACAAGCATTCTAATGACAACATAAATCACAAGAAAGCATACTCTGGAACTTGAAGTACCAAGTGACAACATCCAACAATGGTCACACTAGAAAAAAAAGACCGTCACTATACACCGCTCACTAGTAGTGGCAAGGGTAGCTACACCTCCCAACCATGTGTCACCTATAGGTTCACACCCATTATACTAATGGAGATATGATCCAACCATAAACACACACAAAATAACATCCATGGCTAACACACACACCAAGCAGTATGATGACTGAATCCAAGACAAAGACAATGCATATACTACAATTCTTCGTCAGACATCTCAATGGGCTACTAAGTAGGGGTTGACATCATGGAGAGTCGCTTGGTATTGACAAGCCCAAGCTAGCACTAACAACCCTCCACTTCCCAATGGAAGGAGCACATCTCAAATCATTTTATTATCTTTAAGTTTTATTACCACCCAATGTTTAAATTTAGTTATCACTTGTTAACAAAGCTTTTGCACGCCAACCCTCAAGAAATAGGCACTGGGTTGTGGAGATAGAAGCCCCCTCCATATGCTACCCTACCCTATCCATGCTCATCCAATGATGAGTTCTTGTAGGCATGCAAATTCCCAACCCAACCCCAATGACCATAACTTTTGGAAGTACCATGGAAGGTCAAGACCCACAAATCCTCCGATAATTGTTCATGCATGTACTTGTGTGTGGCACACCACCATCACGAAGATCATAACACAAGGACTAGAAGAGAACATAGAGAAGAAAGTCACTCAACCAAAAAATAGAATCAAGAGGATGGATGCAACATAAAAGTGCAATAAAGGTCTGATCGATATCCAAATGGATACTCCAGGTCTAGACCCAACTCATGCCAAGAAAACCTGAGAAAATAGGGTAGCACACAAAATGAGGTAAAAACCCCAAATTTTGAATTAATTCTAAAATTAAAACCCATTTGGCCTTTGGGTGCAAAAACCCTAAAAATCCAAAAATAATTGAAATTGGACATTGTATGCAAAAATGGCCAGCATAATGGCTCAAAACCCCAAACCCTCATCCCAAAAATAGGGGAAACATTCATACCCAACCAACTAGACATAACCAACAAACATAAATGGAGGGGAACACTAGTTCTCAACCTCCTAACATATTGGTACAAGAAATGGAAGCTGAAATAGAGTAAAAACAACAAAATGGGAAGGCCCTACTTGACAGCAAAAGGGGCAAAAAATAAAACCAGCACAATGAAATAAATAACCTATCAAATCTGCTCAAAGTGACAGCAAAGCATAAACTTCCCGAGTCGGATCTAACAAGACTGACCTCATGAAAAACCCATGCTCACTACTCCCAGAAAGAAAAAAATTTGAATCCTTTACAAGAGGATTCTTAAAAACTCTCAAATTTTCTATTTCAAAAAGGGAGAAGTGAATAATAAAATCACTTTTTCAATACTTATTCACTTTTCAAGTGAATAGCCGATTAGGGCAAATAGCCAACTATACCAGCTAGAATCCAAATAAAACCAAACAAAAATTGGTTATTCTCCATAACAAAAATTCACCTAAGGAAGAGTTGCCAAAAATTAAATCTAAAAAGGTTTAAAGCCCAAAACCCCAAAATCATAGAAAATCACTTAACACTTTTGCGACAATGTGAACTTCTAAATACATAGACATGCTCACTAGTCTAATCAAATAATGTAGATGAGTTTGGATTTAATAATCACCAAAAGGTTTTAATTTAAAATAATTAAATAAGGATACGTCAACCATATAGGGATGACATTGGTAAAATATGAATAGTTGAATCACTAACTCCATGTGCCATTAGGATATAATTCTTGCACACTAAAATACGTGATCAAGTGCAATTGCGTATAATATCATAGCCAAAGCAACCTATATTTAAAATACCTATTTAATTCATTTACATCACTCACATTCGCAGAAAGTGTAAATATACAAGAATGAAGTAAATAACCATGGCATAAAATTCATCTCATAACATAATCAACAAATATGTCCAATGAACCATATAACTAGATATCCTCATAGATCTACTATCATCTTAAAATAGCATCAACATGTAAATATGATAAATTGAATAATATAGCAGTAAAGCATCTATGGTATTGAATCAATGTATAACATCTAACCCTTGGGTCATCATAAGTTACAAAATAAGAGTATCAAGTATATCTCAAATCAAAATAAAAAACAAGGTACAGATTGCAACATGAGAGACACTACAAAGAACCACATGTGAAAATCTAAATGGAATTAAAATTAATTGTAAATACCATGGTGAAATGGAATCCATGAGGTGATCACAAAATCACATTTAATCATCCTTTAAATGTCAATACAGAACTAATCTATGAATTGGGTGGGGAACAAAATGTGAAGAATAAATTATGTAAGTGGAATTATAGAGCCAGTTCCCTATCAAGTTTTTTAACCTTTTCATTATAAGAAGAAATTATATTTATAGTTTTCTGTCATTCCTCAGTTTTGGCAGTGCAAAAATCACACACTAGAAAGAACACATGAATAAAACATGAAAATATCTAAACTAAAACATGGCATGGACATGTGGCATCTTTCCCAGTGATGATTTTAATTTCATGGCACCTCTGAGAACACTTGGAAACTGTTTATCTTCATGCAACTTTAGATACCCTGTGAACATCTTCATTTCCTTCATATTTTGCTGTTGGTACCAAATCCATATAATTCATATCTTAGCAGTCACAGAATATTTAAATTTGCATCATCAATCTCCTATCAATGATCATGATTTAAGCATGGAAACCTTTTCATCTTAATCCTTATCACTTCTCTCTCCGATTCTTGACCATACATTGACTGTAGCCTTTCTCTATCATAGCTTTGGAAACCTTAGCCTTTACTTTGCCTTAGACCTTATGACCATATGCCCAACATTTCTTTGTAGCTTTGAAAGCTCTAATCATTTTCTCTTACAATCTCACGATCATATGACCTTTGTATCTTTGGGAGACTTAATTGTCACATGTCTCAAATTCTTTAGGCTCATACACTTGGCCCCACTTAGCAACACTATATCACTTAACTTTGACATTTCCTTTCTTATGATCTTATGATCTCCCTACTTTTGTAGCTTTGAAAGTCTCTTTAGGAAAATTAAAAATCACATGATCTTTCATTTCATGTAAGATCATAACCCTTAAAAATCTCATCATCTTATGATCTTACGATCTCACGATCCTTCTATTTTCATATGGTCACAAGTTCCTTTTTAAGCCTTTATGCTTATACACCCTTCAACTTGTCATAACATCATATCATTTTCCATTTACCATAAGATACTTATGATAACACATTAATAGGATAATCATGAGATCAGAACTCTCATAAAAAACTGTCACAATGCTACAATTATATGTGATATCTTAGGATCAAGAGACTCAACACTTACCTTTAGAATCCTCCACTAGCCTTTATGTTGTAACGTCGAAAAAGGGAAACCCTTAATTGCAAATGAAAACATGCAACTTTTTTTGATTTAAGATATGGTGCTATTTTGAGAGATTTTCATGGATGGACTTGTACTTGTAGGAAAACTCTTAGAAATGAAGATGCACCATTGATCTAATTTCCACATTCAATCTTACTACTTTTGACTAGATCATTTGGCATTAAACTATAGACCAACATGAATCTTCATCTCCAACATGATTTATAATATAGAAAAATGGATTAAAAAAAATTACACACCTCTTCTCATTTGGGAAATCTTGACTCCACCCAAATCCTAATCACCTAGCCACTTGAATAATCACATGCTTACGTGATTTACCACCTGGTTTTCTTGATGGGTAGATGAGAAGAAGATCTTCTTAGAGGTAACCTAGACTCAAACCCAAGACATTGACACATTGACTTGACTACAACTTAGAGAAAAAGGGAATGTAACTTAAAGTTGGGCAATAACTAGCTCTGTTTGGGGATTAGGCATGACAATGCTTAAAGGATCCTAGAAATCCCTAGTTCCACAAAAAAAGGTGACAACATGGAAACACAAAACAAATAGATTAATCTAGGGAAGCAACAAAAAAGCTAAATAAAACTTCATGAAATAAAAACCTACCTAACAAGCTACTATGCAGGGGTTACCTACTTCAATTTTGCATTTGATACAACTTCAAATCCTACCCATTATAAGAACATGGTAGGGGTTCTCCAGTGGGATATACCAACTTGAAAGAGTTGTTCTAGTTCACTTGCATGATTTGAAATGGACCTTTCCACAAAGATTCAAACTTGGAGTGCATTCCTCTTGGTTCATGCCTCTTATCCTACATCATGATCAAATCACCTTCCATGAATTTCCTTGGTAGTCAATGTATAAGTGTCCTTGACTTGAAGAAGGATTAACTGGGCCTATGAATTCCAAACCCTATTGATGAAAAGGAGCTTCAATCAACACTACCTAAGAGGAAAGGCAAGTAGCTAAGGTCTAAGTAAACATCCTACATTTCTCACAATTGACAACCCACTTATATGCATCCTTAAACATGTACTAGGCCAATAGTAGTATTTCTTAAGATTTTGAATGTAGTAATAGTAGAAGAGAACTGTCCTCCATAGGCTTCATTATGAAAAGAATTTAAGAGATTCTCTTGCTGCTCCTTATCAACACATATTAGAAATGTACCATCAATAGCTCTCTTATACAAAACATCATCATGAATTACATAACTTAAGGCCTTTGTTTTTAAATCCCTCATCTGCTTAGTAGTCAATCCATTAGGGCACTCACCATAGGTCAAAAAGTATGTAATATTTGAAAACCATGGATCTTGATGACTTACCATGAGAACCTTTGGAGTATCTTCCTCTTGAACTTGTCAATGTTTTACCAAGGCTTTACAAAGTGCATTTCCTCTCACAAGTTTGGTTGGCTTGATCTCAATATCATATTCTTGAACCTTTGTAATCCAAGCTCCTCTATTATCGCAACCAACTTCTTGTTGTGTCAAAATGCTTTTCACTATAGAATTTGGCACATGTATCACTAAATGAGAATGTAAAATATAAAACCTACAATTCTCGAGAGCTCTCACCACCACATATGCATGTTTCTCCATTTGTGAGTATCTCAATTATTGATTTTTCAATGGCATACTCATGAAAGAGATTGGGGCTTGTATTCCTTCTTTGTTTTCCTACATCAATATGGCTGACATGATATATTATGATGCATAACAATATATGATGAATTATTTAGTATAGTTTGGATGAACAAGGATAGGGGCTTTGGCAATAGCACCTTTGATGTCTTCAAAATCTCTTTTTCCAATATCACCCCATTTCAAGGCTTAATTACCTTTCATCATATCTATTATAAACCTAACTATCTTAGGGTAATCAGGCACAAACCTCCTTAATAAATTACCTGGCCAATGAAAAAATTTACACCATTTTTTTCAATGGAAGACTTAGTTGTTGAATGGCTTTAACTTTTTCTGGATCAATTTTCACCCCTTCTTGAGAGACAATGTGACCAAGCAATTTACCTTCTGTCACACAAAATACCGATTTCTTGGGATTCAGTGAGACACCATGATCTCTACACCTTTGTATCACTCTTTCTAAGTCTTTGATGTGATCTTATCCTTTCTCAAAAAAGACTATCAAATCATGAAGGTACACAATAATGAATTTATCTTTCAAATCACTAAAAGCCAAATTCATTGCATGTTGAAATGTTGCACCTACATTAATTAAGCCAAAAGGTATCCTACCATATGAAAAAGTACCCCAAGGTGTGGTAAATCCCATATTAAACTAATCTACCTAGTCTAGTTGAATCTAATTATATCCTAAAAATTCATCTAACATAGACATTATCTTTGACCCTGCAACAGTCTACAAGAGGCGATCCATGTTGGGGAGTGCAAAGTTATCTTTGAGAGAAGCCTGATTTAGATTCTAAAATCCACACAAATACTTATTTCTCCATTTTTCTTCCTCATTGGCACAATGTTAGCTACCCAAGTAGAGTGATGAATAGGATATATGATCCTAGCCTTCAACATTTTATCAATCTCCTTAAAGATTTCTCCTTCAAATATGGGCTTGTAGTTCCTTTGTTTCTATTTGAATGGTGTTGCTCTTGGCTTAAGGGGGATTTCATTTTTGAAATTCCCATCCATGATTTTTTTAAGATCTTCATAGCTCCAAAAAAATACATCTTGATATTCAATGAGTAATTTCTTGATTTCTAACCTCTCCTTTTGTGTGCAACACTTCCCTATGTTCATAAATTTTTGGACTAATTTTTGTCCCTATATTTATTCCATCATACTCACCATAGGCTTTTCTTTTCTTGTCTCTTTCTCTCTTAATGTAAGCATCATGTCTATCAAAAATATTTTCCAAAGAAATGAGATGAGATGGGATCTTGTTACCTCTCAATTGGATCATATCTGGATCTAGTTTCCTTTTGCCATTTGTTAATGGATCATCACTTGAATTAGTGCTTCCTTCAAAATACAGGCCTAAAAAAGGTTCTACCCCTTCAATGAATTTTTGTATGTGTTTGTCATCATCCAAAACTTGCCAATAATCTTCATTATCAAGCACATTGAGCCTGAAAAGAACTTCCACTTTATAGATTTGATCTTGAAGTCAGAATGTGGTAGGAGTAAAGATGTAGAGAATTCCAAAGAATATTCTCTTGAATTTAATTCCCTTGGTACTGCTATAATTGAGAAAGCATCAAAACTTTCAATCTCATCCCACACCTTATTATGGTAGTTTTTAAATTTTTGGTTCTTTATTGCATATTGATTCTTCACTTGCTTTACGACCAATTTTGCATCTCCTTGAGCTTTGAGTATCTTGAGACCTTTTTATTTTTCTATAATTATGCCAAGGAGAGGGGCTTCATACTCCAAAATATTGTTGGTATTCTTGAAATATAACTTGTATGCCAAACAAGTTGTTTCTCTAGGAGGTGATGTCAAAACCATTCCTGCACTTGAACCGACATTAACACAACTACCATCTAATTATAAAGCCCACAATTGTTCACCATTAGTCTATACTGATTCTTCTTAAATATCAGGGGTATCATGAAAATTACCAAAGTGTATTTCTTTATATAAGATTTGAGACCTTGGATTGTCTAATTTTAGGATAGTGAACTTTTATTTTTCTTTTGGTTCTAGTTTTTCCCTTTTGTTACCAACTGGGATGATAGCATAGGACCGGTCTAATTTTATTTCTCCCCTTGTGTCCTTGCAAAAGCTTTTGCTTAAGAGCATTCCATAACTTTTAGGGGTGTCTGCCACTAGGATGGTGAGTTTTAGCCTTTTAGAAGGATAAGAAACTAGAGCAACGTGAGCATCCTTTATTTGTCCAAGAAGGGGTACTTGTTTTGCATCCATTGAATAGCAATGATCAAAAGTTTTAGTTAGGGGTAGACCTAGAGCTTTAGTTACAGAGGCAGGCATCACATTATTAGAATCCCTAGAGTCTATGATGCAATTACTCAACCTATTTCCATTAATAAACAAGAAAATGTAAAAAGGATTTGGTTTTTGATTGGGAGAAGTAGCTAAGACAATAGACCCTTCTTCTTGAAACAACCTAGGTAGTGCAAGATCTTCATCAACCAGAGAAGTTCCACTAGTGCTAGCTTTACTGTGATGACTAACATTAGCATTCATACTATCATGACCTCCATCTTTATTATTACAATGCTCAACAAGTATTTGAAGTTTATCAGGGTTAGACTTCAAATAATCTAGTGGAGATATCTAAATTCTATCCTCTTCATAGTATCGTATTATATCAAAAGAGTTATATAACTTACCTTTTTGTACCTTTTGTGAAGTTGAAGGTACCATGCTACTATGTCTAGCTTCTTTGTTTGATGGTGCATGATTTTTGGCATGAACTAAATTGGATGTTTGATTCTTATTCTTTTGACCCCTAGTCATGATTGTCAACTGAGGTCCATCTAAAGGTACAAAACAACCCCCTCTAGTCTTTGAATTTGATTCATATTCCAAATAATTTTTTTTAGAGTCACCACAAGGAGTATGATCATCTTCACTTTCTGGATATTCCACTATTTTTACTTTATTGTCCACCATTTCTTTATATCTTATCATGTCAGCACATGTATCCCCATGATCATTTTCCCTTAAATGGAAACTACACATGTTCTATCTCTTTGGAGCAGCCACAATTGCTAACCACTGTTGAGCAGGTGGTATTTGTAAAGTTTTACCTCCTTTTGGATGTCTAAAACCTTCTTGATAAGGTTGGTGAAAAGCATGAATAAGCCTATTGATTTGTTTCTTCAATGAAATAACCTCATTAGATAAATTTTGGAGCATGACATCTATATTATTTTAAGAGCTAGCTACATTACCTATGGTTCTAGATTGAAGTTCTCTTTTCCACTTACCAGAGGCTATCATGTCATCTTCCACCTCCACAGCTAGCATTTGGGTAGCTTGTAAATTTTTTACATTTCCTCTCCTAATTTGATACCCTAGATTAGGAGGCATAAAGCTGATGTAGAAGGTCTTATTATTATCTTCTATTGGTGCACTTGCAATAGGTATTCTCTTGATGAGTTTGTTAAAATTTGTATTAAAATCCCTCATAGAAACAAATGGTTCTTTCGTCATTTGTTCCAATTGTAGCAACAACACTTGTGCATCTTTTGTACTTTTATAAAATTCTTCAAATCTTTTCTTCATGTGATTCCAATCTATGATGCACCATATAGGTAAATCTTGGAACCAATCAACAACATTATTTACAAGAGTATCAACAAACATCTTGATTGGCAGATCTTCAAGTGGAGGATTCACCACACCACAAGCTTTATGAAAATCACTTAGGTGTTGTTCTTTAGAGATTGTGCCATCATCATTGAATCTTGGGAAAATTTTCCTTGATGCTCTTGGAAAGTCATTATTAGCTCCGAGGTCGAGAGGTCCAATTGCATTTCCCCAATGGACTATCATGGCTATTGGTACAATGATATGATTTGTTTCAAAAGTGACTGAAAAAGGGAGTGTTAAACCATGTAACAAAAAATAATCAAAGATAGGAGGAATATAATATATAGCAATGGGAGGGGAAGACGATTGTCTTCTTCTTGTTCTAGTACAAACAACTGTAGGCAAGTGAGTTTCTTGGAGTTTCTTAGCTAGAGATTCCCTTGTAAGTGCTCTTCCCTTTTTGAAAATATCTTCTAGAATAGGAAAGTTGGCCTTCCTAATTTTCTCATATACTGGTTCAATCCTTCTTCTTTCCTTGGCACTCTTGGTATACTTGGAATCTAGGATGAATCAACTACTTAGAAAATGGTTTTTTGAGTTTACCTTAACCCTAGTGATCAAGGAAACTTTACTAGTCTTCAACTCTGATTTAACTTCTCCTTTTCTAGCAGGTTGAGGTTGTAAAATTGGTATTAGGTTCTTATGGAAAATACCTCATTTCCACAAGACCTATCTTGCAACTCAAAATATATACAAAATTAGAGTTCAAACTAATTATAAAGAGAAATTATTTAGAACTCTTTCATTTTGAATTCTCCCAAGTAGAGTCACCAAAAACTATTGGTTAACAATTTATTCTCTAGTTGTGGTTTACAACCTTACTATTTTAATACCCAAGGTTTGGAGAAACAAAAGGATGCCATCAAAAAAATGGGCTAGTATATGTGTTCTATCAATGCCCTTTGAATTACAAGACACAACTCCCTTAGGACTTGCAATGATGTGTAATGAATATGTCTTTCTTAGATTACAATTTATTGACAGAATAAGCTCTTAACCTAAGTGTAGTATAGGCTAACCAAATTATTTGTAGACACAAAAAATTAGGCAAAATGGATTAGGACAACCTATCACACCTAATGGAATGACTATAGTAGACTGTCTTTAAATTTTCTAACCCTTACTCCTATTCTAAATGCAAATTAATCATCTAAATACAAAAGAGGAAAGGAAGTAGAGATGCACATGAGGGAAAATGGAATTTCTTTAACTATTAGACTTAGGTGAAATAGAATTGAACATGTTGCTAATAGATTCATCCAAATGTATTCTCCAATTCCCAATAAAACTACTTTTAACATGCCATGGAACAAACATGAGGAGAAGAAAAACCACACGTGAGAAAGTAAATGGAATTACCTATAGTGTAAATACCATAGTGAAATGGAATCCATAGGGTGATCACAGAATCACATGTAATCATCCTTCAACTCTCAATACAAAACTAATCTATGAATTGAATGGGCAACAAAACATGAAGAGAAAATTAGGTAAGTGGAACTATAGAGCCAATTCCCTATCAATTTTGCCAACCTTTTCATTATCAGAAGAAATTACATTTATAGTTTTTTGTCATTCCTTAGTTTTGGTAGTGCAACAGTCACACAATAGAAAGAAAATATGAATAAAACATGAAAATATATAATCTACAAAATGGTATGGATGTGTGACATCTTTCCCATCGATGATCCTAATCTCATGAAACCTCTGAGAACACCTAGTGACCTTTTATCTTCATACGACATAAAAAACCCTGTGAACATCATCATTTCCTTCATATTCTGCTATTGGTGCCAAATCTGTATAATTCATATTTCAATGGTCATGATAGGTTTAAATATCCATCATTGATCTCCTATCAATGATCACAATTTAAGGGTGGAAACCCTTTCATCTTAATCCTTATCCCTTCTATCTTTAACTCCCAACCATACATTGACTGTAGCCTTTCTCTATTGTAACTTCAAAAACTTTAGCCTTTACTTTGCCTTAGATCTTATGACCCTACACCCAACATTTCTTTGTAGCTTTGAAAGCTCTAATGGTTTGACCTTACAATCTCATGATCATTTGACCTTCATATCTTTAGGAGACTTAATTGTCACGTGTCTCAAATTTTTTATGCTCATGCACCTGGCCCCACTCAACAATACTGTATCACTTAACTTTGACATTTCCTTACTTACGATCTTATGATATCCCTACTTTTGTAGCTTCAAAAGTCTCTTTAGGAAAATTTATGCTCACACAACCCTCCATTTATGGTAAGATCATAACCCTTAAAAACCTTCACATCTTATGTTCTTATGATCCCACGATCCTTCTATTTTTGTATGGTCAGATGTTCCTTTTTAATCCTTTATGCTTATACACCCTTCAACTTATCGTAGTATCATATCATTTTCCATTTACCATAAGATACTTATGGTAACATGAAAATAGGACAACCATGAGATCAAAACCCTCATAACAAAGCCTCACGATACTATGATTATATGTGATATCATAAGGTTGGGAGACTCAATTTACCTTTACAATCCTCTACTAGCTTTTACTTCATAACATCAAAAGAGGGAAAACCTTAATTGAAAATAAAACCATGTGAAAACTTTTGATTTAACATGTGGTGCTATTTTGGGAGATTTTAACAGATAGACTTGTACTTGTAGGAAAACTCTCGTAAATAAAGATGCCCTGTTGATTTGATTTCCATGCTCACTCTTACTACCTTTGACCAGATCATTCGTCATTAAACTATAGACCAATATAAATATTCATCTCCAACATGATTATGAATATAGAAAAATGGATCATAAAAAATTATAGACCTCTTCTCATTAGGAAAAGCTTTATTCCACCCAAAGCCTAATCACCTAGCCACTTGAATAATCAAACGCTTACATGATTTCCTACCTGGTTTTCTTGATGGGTAGGTAAGAAGAAGATCATCCTAGAGGTAACCTAGATTTAGACTCAAGACATTGACACATTGAATTGAATGCAACTTAGAGCAAAAGGGAATGTAACCAAAAATTGGGCAACACATAGCAACTTAGACAACTTCATCATCATTGATCTTAGATTCACTATTAGTTTCTTCTTCAAAAATATAATTTGATTTCTTACCTTTGTCATCCTTGTTTCTCTTGAAGCTCTATCATCCTTTATTCCTTTGTACTTTCTTTCCTTCCTTTTAACCTTATCCTCTCTATCAAGACACCTAGCAATAATATTGTAGTGCCTGCCTTTAGTATACTTTTTAATATTATATTTCCAAACTCTTTTAGGCCAACTTTATGATTATGTTTTGGTTTCTAGATTGTGGGATATTGTTTCATACTTAGTTGATTATATGATGAGTTACTATAATGCCTCGCTCAGAGATCCTTGGAAACAAGGATGTAATACACGCCAATTTTTTTTTTTACAAGTATGAATGCACATGACAACATCATATAGGGATCACAACAATAACAACGAAAGACTTCACCACAATCTCGAAAACCAAAAAATATCCAAACACCACTACCAAATTGACACAGACAAACAAGCCAACAATGACAATGCACAAGATGAGGGCTCAAAAAATGACCACTCATCAATAAAACACCAACCTGGGGTAGAATGCAGAAACCTAAAATTTGGCTAAGCCTAAAATCTTGAAGCCTTAAAAATTGGCTAAGTCTAGATTTCTGAAGCCCTAAAATTTCCTAGAATCTTTGTCTTATCTTCGAGAGGTCTGAAAAACACAAAAAGGATTGGAAGGAAACCAACCCGAATCTAAAAAGAAACAACATAGGGTCGAAGAATAGCGAAAAGGGTATCCAAAACAACTCTCAAAAAGTTCGGATCAAATTGAAAAGTGCCTGCTACCGGCCCACGCAAGTTTTTACAAAACCTGTGCGATACTTTAATACAACACTAAAAAGTATCATGCGACATTTCTAAAGCAGGGCACACTTTCAGATTTTGAGTTATACTTTTTTGAAGGGCGTGTGATACTTTCTAGGATCGTACGACACAATTTCTATGGGCCTGCAATACATTTTTATGTCACACCATGCTGATAAAATGTCACCCATATAAACACAAAAACACTTAAGAAAAATACAAAAGGGGAAAAATAGAGAAAAACTAAGTTCAGAACCTCCACACTAGGGAGTACCGAATCCACATAGATCGAGGAGCGAACACTTGAGTGCAAAATCAACAAGATGCCAAAATCAAGAAGGAGATACATCTATCCATCTAAAACTATAGAAGAAAAGAATGTACTGAAAGTAACATCATAGAAACAAAAAAACCAAACTAAGTACGTGGTTCCTCCCAACCATCAATAGCATCATAAGACCATCATGGGTCCTAGCCATCCCCCATGCGTAACATCCCAAGTCACCGATCAAATCATTGGTACTGTCATAATAGGGACGTCACTACTAAACATGCAAATAACCAAAAGCATAATGATATACTAACATGCTAGAAGTAAAGCATAAGATAATTCTACAAATAGATAACATCACTTATTACATGCTGAACATTGTAATAAGGAAATCTAACATGCTAAATCAATAAGCAATAGATAAACTAATACAACAATTCACATCATCTAGCCATATGCTAAACATCATAATATGGGAATGTGTCAAATAAACTAACATAATCTAAACATGATGTCCAAGCATTCCAATCAAAGCATAAATTACAAAAAAGCATACTCTAAAACCTGAATCATCAAGTGAAAACATCCAACAATGGTCACACTATGACAAGAGACCGTCTCTATACATCAGTCCCTAGCAGTGGTGAAGGTAGCTATGCCTCCCAATCACATGGAGCCTATAGTTCCACACCTATCATGCTGATGGAGATAAAGATCCAACCAAAAAACACACAAAACAACATCCATGGCTAACACTCATGCCAGACAGTATGATGGTTGCAACCAAGAACCTAAGACAATGCAAGGAGTACAGGTCCTGGTCAGACACTCAATAGGCTACTAAGTAGGGGTTGACATCATGGAGAGTTGCTTGGCATCAACAAGCCCAAGTTTAGATTGTGTGTTTCAACTCCTCAACGGAGGGCCCCACACACACATTTTATTATCTTAAGTTTTATTACCAGTCACACATTTTCTTTAATTATCACTTATTTAAAATTTCCTCTCCCAACCCTATGAGACTGAGGTCACTAGGCTATGAGATAGAAGCCCCCTCCATATGCTACGCTACCCTACCCATGCTCATCCTACAACAATTGCCCATGGGCATGCATAATCCCAGCCCAACCCCAATGATCATAACTTTCGAAAGTACCATGAAAGATCGAGCCTCGCAAGTCACCCAACAAATGTACGCACACATACTCATGTGTGGCGCACCACCATCGTGAAGATCACAACACAAGGATAGGAATGAGAACACAATGAAAAGAAAACACCCAACTGAAAGAAACCCATGAAGGATGGATTCTACATGAATCCCAAAGCTAATAATACCATCCATCATGAAATCACTCAATCGACCTCAAAAGGAGAGTATGGATTCTATACGAATCCCAATGATACAACAAGACCAAACATCATGAACTTACTCAATTGGCCTCAATCGGAGAGTATGGATTCTACACGAATCCTAGCACTCATGAAATAAAAGCAAAGGTCTAAAAGAAACAATAACACCAAGTATAAAATCACTCAATCGAACACAACATCAGGAGTACGAATGCAACACACATCCCAATGCAACATAAAAGTGCAATAGTGGTCTGACTGATATCCATATGGATCATCCAAGTCCATGAACCACATTGTGCCAAAAAAACATGAGAAAATAGGGTAGCACGCAAAATGAGGTAAAAACTCCAAATTTTAAAAAAATTTCAAAATTAAAACCCATTTGGCCTTTGGGTTCAAAAACCCCAAAAATCCAAAAATAAAAGGAATTAGACACCATAAGCAAAAATAGTTAGCATAATGGCCCAAAAACCCAAACCCTCATCCCAAAAAATAGGGAAATGTTCATACCTTCCCAATCGAGTAGAACTAACATACAGACACGGAGGGGAACACTAGTTCTTAGCCTCCAAATAAACGTCTCCCAAAAATAGAAGCAAAAATGGAGCAGGAACAATAAAATAGGAAAGCCCTACCTCACAGCCAAAAGGGAAAAATGAGAATCTGAACCATAAAATAAATATTTTGCAGAAGTAGCTAAAAATTGTGACAATCCAAGGTTTCGCCAAGCTGGATCCAACGAGCCCAACCTCGTGATGATCCCACACCCATAGCTCCCACAACGAACAAAACAATAAATTCTCATGAAGAGAATTTTGGGTTTTACTCTCCAACTTTCTAATTCAAAAGTGAGAAGTGAGGAATTAAATTCTTTTTTGGCTATTTATTCACTTTTCAAGTGAATAATCGATTAGGGAAAATAACCAACCAACCTAGTTAAATCCCGAATCGACCAAAAGGAAAATAGGATATTCCCATAAAAAAGAATTCATCTATGGAAAAGCTGCTAGAAATTAAAATAAATCAATTAAAAAGCTCAAAAACCCAAAACACATAAATCTCCTTAATAACTTTCGCGACAATGAGAACTTCTAAATGGACAGACATGCTCACAGGTCAAATCACATAATGCAAATGAGTTCAAATTTAATAATCACAGAAAGGTTTAAATTAAACATTTAATTAAGGATACATCGACCATATAAGGACGACATTGGTAAAATATGAAAGGTTGAATCACTAACTCCATGTGCCACTACCAGGGATATAAATCCTGCACACTAAACAACACGATCAAGTGCAATTGCATATAATAACATAGCTGAAGCAATAAATGCATTAAATCACCTAATTTAACCATTTATTTAATTATATTAAAATAATCTATTTACATCACTCACATTCACATAAAGCATAACAATGCAGGAATGAAGTCAATAACCATAGCATTAAATCCATCACCTAACATAATTAGAGGTGAGTCCAAATACCATATATCATCACAAAACACACTGTCATCTCAAAATAGCATCATCATGCAATATGATCAACTGAACAACATAGTAGTCTAACATCTATGATACTAAAACCAAAGTATAACATCTGACCCTCAGGTCCTCTCCAATGTAGACATAACATGAGTAACAAATATCTCTCTAATAAAAAATATAACAAGGTAAATGTCCACAACACATAACCAAATAATCCAACATGAACAATCCATTCTAATTACTTAAGCATTTAATAATGCTTGTTTAAACAACATTAATAAGGCACTTAAAACACATGAGTGAACACAATCCAAAAACATGACTAATCATTGCTACAGGAACCTAGTCTAGTGTAGCATGGTAATAGTACACAGTGCAATCTCTGCACACATCTCAGGGTAATCACAAAACAACCTCATGATACCACATCGATCCTGGTAATCACTGACACAAACCTCAGTGAACCAAAAGTCACATCATAATCTCATAGATCAGTGAAAAGCATAATCAAAGCAACTGATATAGAAACAAAAATCCAAACACCTCGATGTTATAGACCACTCAAGGTCACAATCATGATCCCATCACAACAAAAGATCAGCAAGGTTGCATCCATCAGGATGACTTATAGAAGTCAAATGGGAGAGGCACTACAGTTACTTTGGTACTATTTATTTCATGTATGTATGATTATTCTTTAATGATGATCATTGTATACAATGATTTTAGTTATTTCATGATGATAGTTAGATGGATTATTTATATGTGTTTTCTATAGATACTTACCTCATATTTGCATGTTTATGGTGTACCTATATGTTTTACTTTATGTATGATGTTTTTGATATGGTTGAGGGAGGGAGTCATAGTCACCCGCTAGCCGGGATCTACATGATGCACCACTCCCCACCATTTCTTATTTAGTTTAGATTATATGTGTACATACATGCTCATATTTATGCATATTGTGGGTATCGAGTATCGACTTCCCTGGATTGCCAGGATGAGTGCAGCCTATTTCAATATCTTAATGGTAAAAGAGAAGAGATAATTCTTGAGTATGAATCCTAACGTCAAGCCATTTGTTCTAGAAAGTAGGATAAGTATTTGAGTTGTTTTCCCTTCTGAACTCATCAAGTGATGTAAATTCATGATTTTGACCCTTGAGTTTGACCTTGTATTTTGTACTTTATAATGGGTTTTCATATTTAGTCTTGTGGGTCTATGATGATTCTCTGTTATAATTAAATCAAATTAAAAGAGTATTTAATGATATAATTTAATAGAAATTTGATAAAGAAAATTCAACATTTAATTATATTTAATTAATTGAGAAATTAAATAAATAAAAGAATTAAATTTAAAGATATAGTTAAAGTTCTAATTTTGGCGTAATCATATGTATTTAATTTAATAATAATATATTTAGGAGTTTCATTTTTATAATAAACTCTAAATATTATTTTTATTGAAGTTAATAAATATTTGATAAAAAATGTCTCGTGAATTAATTAGAGAAAGAAAGGAATTGACTAAATAAAGATATTTTAATTAAATTACAAAAAGGTTGCACATGAAAATAAAAATATATTGAAGTAATAAAGAAAAAGGGTTTCACCTAATTGCACAATCGAAGTCCTAATTCGGAGAAAAATTCTTTATTAGAAAATTAGAGTTCATTTCTTGATATCGAGATTTAGAGGAGACAATTTTTGAGAAGAGGGTTTTCAAAAGAAGGAGAATTGCTTGTGAGCTCCGTGCATTCATTGTTTTAGCATCAGATCCAGGTAGGATCTTGTGGGTTTTGCACACTAATTTTTATTCTTTGATTTCTCTATCTTCTTAGTGTCTTTTTATGGATCCATTTTTAGAAATTCAATTTGGTTGAAACCCTTGTTTCAAATTTCATTGTTCTTCATTTCGTAATCATTTGTATATGAATTAATAATTAGAAACCCTCATTTGTAAATTTTAGAGAATGGTCTTTTGATATGGGTAGGTTTTGGAAAAGTAATAAAAAATGTTATTTACAGATTTGATTGATTGTTTGTATTTGTTCTATCCGATATATATATATATATAGTGCCTCTCCCATTTGACTTCCGTAAGTCATCTTGTTGGATGCAACCTTGTTGATCTTTTGTTGTGATGGATCATGATTGTGACCATGAGTGGTCTACACTATTGAGGTGTTTGGATTTATGTTTCTGTATCAATTGCTTTGATTATTCTTTTGATTGATCTATGAGATTATGATATGACTTATGGTTCACTAAAGTTTGTGCCAATGCTTACCAGGATTGATGTGATATCATGAGGTTGTTTCGTGATTACCTTGAGATGTGTGTAAAGATTGCACTATGAACTATTACCATGCTACACTAGACTAGGTTCTTGTAGCAGTGGTTAGTCATGTTTATGACTATGTTTACTTATGTGTTTTATGTGACCTTGGTTGTTGTTGTTTAAAAAACCATTATTAAATGCTTAAGTAATTAGAAATGGATTGTTCATGTTGGATTGTTGGTTATGTGCTATGGATATTTACCTTGTTATATTTTGATCTGAGAGATATCTGTTACTTATGTGATGTTTTATATTTGAGAAGACTTGAGGGTCAGATGTTATACTTTGATTTCAGTATCATAGATTTTAGACTAATATGCTATTCAGTTGATCATATTGCATGACGATGCCATTTTGAGATGACAGTATGTTTTATGATGATATCTGGTATTTGGACATACCTTTGATTATGTTAGGTGATGGATTTAATGCTATGGTTTTTTACTTCATTCCTGCATTGTTATGCTTTATGTGAATGTGAGTGATGTAAATAGATTATTTATATATAATTAAATAAATGGTTAAATTAGATGATTTAATGCATTTATTGCTTCAGCTATGTTATTATATACAATTGCACTTGATCATGTTGTTTAGTGTGCAGGATTTATATCCCTAGCAGTGGCACATGGAGGTAGTGATTTAGCCATTCATATTTTACCAATGTCATCCTTGTATGGTCGATGTATCCTTATTTTAATTGTTTTATTAAACCTTTCAGTGATTATTAAATCCGAACTCATTTGCATTATGTGATTAGACCGATAAGTGTGTCTGTACATTTAGAGGTTCACATTGTTGCAAAAGTTATTAAGGAATTTATGTGTTTTTGAGTTTTTGGGATTTTTTAATTGATTTATTTTAATTCTTGATAGCTTTGCCATAGATGAATTCCTATTTCTAGGAATAGCCTATTTTCATTTGGGTTGATTTGGGGTTTAACTAGGTTGGCTAGTTATTTGCCCTAATCAATTATTCACTTGAAAAGTGAATAAATATCCAAAAAGGAATTTAATTCCTCACTTCTCACTTTTGAATTAGAAAGTTGGAGAGTAAAACCCAAAAATCCTCTTCATGAGGATTTATTGTTTTGTTCATTGTGGGAGCTACAGGTGTGGGATTATCACGAGGTTGAGCTCGTTGGATCCAGCTCAAGGAAATCTTAGATTGCCACAATTTTCAACTATTTCTACGAGCTATTTATTTTATGGTTTAGATTCTTGTTTTGCCCTTTTGGTTGTGAGGTAGGGCTTTCCTGTTTTATTGTTTCTGCTCTATTTCTGCTACTATTTTTGGTAGCCATTTTTTTGAAGGCTGAGAACTAGTGTTCCCCTTCGTTTGTGTATGCTAATTCTACCCAGTTGGGTAGTTATGAACATCCCTATTTTTTGGGATGAGGGTTTGGGGTCTTATGCCGTTATGCTGGTTGTTTTTGCATACATTGTTCAAACTTGATTATTTTTGAATTTTTGGAATTTTTGTGCTCAAAGGCCAAATGGGTTTTAATTTTGAAGTTTTCCAAAATTTTTGGGTTTTAACCTCGTTTTGTGTGCTGCCCTATTTTCTCAAATTTTATTGGCACAGTGTGGGTCATGGACCTTAATGATCTGTTTGGGTATCAATTAGACCACTATTGCACTTTTATGTTGCATTGGGGCACGTTTCACATCTGTACTCCTGACACTGTGGTTGGTTGAGTGATTGTATACTTGGTTTTATGGTTTCTTTTAGACCTTTGTTATTTTTTCGTGGACACTAAGATTCGTGTAGAATCTACACTCCTAGATTGAGGCCAATTGAGTGAGTTCATGATGTTTGGTCTTGTTGCATCATTGAGATTCGTGTAGAATCCATACTCCTAGATTGAGGCTGATTGAGTGATTTCATGATGTATGGTTTTATTGGCTTTGGGATTCATGTAGAATCCATCCTTCCCATGTTGCTTTCAGTGGGGTGTTATATTTTGCATTATGTTCTCATCCTGTCCTTGTGTTTTGATCTTTGTGATGGTGGTGTACCACACACGAGTACATGCACGTACATTTGTCAATTGACTTGCAAGGCATAATCTTTCATGGTACTTTCAAAAGTTATGATCATTGGGGTTGGGATGGGAGTATGCATGGCCACAGGCACTTGTCGTAGGATGAGCATGGGTAGGATAGGGTAGCATCTGGAGGGGGCTTCTATCTCGCAGCCTGACGATCATGGCACCATGGGTTGGTAGAGGAAGTTTTATATAAGTGATAACTAAATAAAATGTGTGAATGGTAATAAAACTTAAGATAATAAAATGTGGGACCACTCGATTAAGTTCAAGGACATAATGTGTGAGCACCCATTTAAGTTTGAGGACATATGATTCGAGCTTGGAGTATCTTCGATATCAAGCAACTCTCCAAGATGTTAGCCCCTACTTAGTAGCCTATTGAGTGTCTGACTAGGACCTGCACTCCTTGCATTGTCTTAGGTTCTTGGTTATAGCCATCATACTGTCTGGCGTGAGTGTTAGCCATGGATGTTGTGCTTTCTGTGTGTTTGTGGTTAGATCTTTATCTCCATCAGCATGGCGGATGTGGACCTACGGGTGCCATGTGGTTGGGAGGCATAGCTACCTTCACCCCTACTAGGGACCAGTGTATAGAGATGGTCTTGTCCTAGTGCAACTGTTGCTAGATGTTTTCACTTGATGCTTTGAGTTCTAGAGTATGCTTTCTTGTGATTTATGCTTTCATTGAAATCCTTGGATATCACGTTTAGTTGATGTTAGTTTATTTGATGCATTCCCATATTATGATGTTTAGCATATGACTAGATGATATGAATTGTTGTATTGGATTATCTATTGCTTATTGGTTAGCATGTTAGATTTCTTTATTATGCTAATTAGCATGTGATAGGTGATGTTATCTACCTTGTAGGATTATCTTATGCTTTTTTACTAGCATGTTAGATTTCCTTATGCTTATATTGTAACATGTTTTAGTAGTGACATCCCTATTACAATAGTACCAACGATCAAATCGATGGCTTGAGATGTTACCCATGGGGGATGGCTAGGGCCCATGATGGTCTTATGATGCCATTGACTACTGGGAGGAACTGTGTACTTAGTTTGATTGTTCAGTTATTGTAATGTTATTTCTATACATTGTGATGTTGCTTATGTTCACTGTGGTGTTGCTTTTAGTACATTCTTTATTGCTTTGGTTTAGATGGATAGATGTTCCTCTTTCCTATTTCATAGCATCTTGTTGTTTATGCACTCGAGTGTTTGCTCCTCAATCTTTGTGGATCCGGTACTCCCTGATGTGGAGATTTGTTTTCCCATTTCATTCCTCATTTTGACCCTTAGAGTGGTTTTCTTGCTTTCCTAGGTGACCATGTGTCAGCATGGTGTGATACAATAAAGTGTCACATGCCCATTGGAGTTCTGTCGTGCATCCCTTGATTCTATCGCACGCCTCTTGGAGAAATATTGTGCGATACTGAAAAGTATCAGACCTCCTTGTGAGAAATGTCGTACGACACCTTGAAAGTGTCGCACACCTTTGGGAGAAGTATTGCCCAGTCCCTGAAAGTGTTGCCCTCCTTCTTTAGAAATGTTGCGTGATACTTTTCTATGCTGTATTAATGTATTGCTTGGATTTTGTAGAAAAACCTATGCAGGTGGGCAGTGGGCACTTTTTAGTCTGGTCGAAACTTTTTGAGAGTTGATTTGGATACCCTCTTCGGTGTTCTTCAACCCTATGGTGTTGTATTTTAATTTTTGTTGTGTGTATTTCTATCATCAGTCTCTTGGGGTTTAAAATATATCGTTTAAGTATAAGTATATTTAATTCCTTATACTTAAGATATATTTTAATATATGTGACAAATCTTTTGAGATAGGTTTCAGAGCTCTTAGAGATAAGATAAAAGTTCTAGGAAATTTCAGGGATTCAAAAATCCAGACTTAGCCAATTTTCAGGGCTTCAGGATCTCAGACTTAGCCAAATTTCAGGATTCTGCATCCTACCCCAGCTTGGTGTTTTTTTTGATGAGTGGTCATTTCTTTGAGCCCTCATCTTGTGCATGGTTGTTGTTGGCTTTTGTTTGCGTGTGTTAGTTTGGTAGTGGCATTCGGAGATCCGTTGGTTACAAAGATTGCGGTGAAGTCTTTCGTTGCGATCTTTGTGATCCCTATATGATGTTGTCTTGTGCATTCATACTTGTAAAAAAAAACCATTTTGGCTTGTATTTCATCCTTGTTTCCAAGGATCTCCAGGTGGGGCATTACACTATATATATATATATATTCTGTAAACAACCGAAGCCTAGATTTTTTATTATTATATGTTAAGTGAAGGTAGATTCGAACCCAAGACCTCCTACATGAGAGGCTCGCAAGTTACCATTGCATTGTAGGCTTTTGCCTATTTGTTCTATCAGATATATTATGTAAAGTGACTATATATATAATGTAAAATTACCACAAAAAGTAAATTTACTGTAATAATTTTACACAATTATATTAAAAAGGGATTTTTGTGAAAAATTACCTATAAAAGTTTGGATTGACAATTTTTAAAAGGGGCGTTAGCTGCAATTTTTATTTAAAAAATAAAATTTGATTGGTGGGCAGGGCCACCAAACCCCCACTTACTTTGGCGTGCAAAGGAGAATACATGACAACTGTAGTTGCTGCTGTAGCAACAACACTACCATGACAACTTTGCGATTAAGTCTGGTAGGCCATAAACATATTTTAATAAATGGTTTTTTTTAATAAATTAATTTTAAATTTTTTATAAAATAATAAATGTTTTTTTAATATATTTTTAAAATTATTATTAATTAATTTAGTTAATAGAGTTTTGAATTATTAATAATTAATTTAATTAATATAGTTTTGAATTATTAATAATTAATTTAATTAATATAGTTTTGAATTATTAATAATTAATTTAATTAATATTAAATATTATTAAGAAATTTACTTTTTTTTAATTATATTATTATTTAATGATTATGGTTATTAATAAACTTGTATTATTTTATTAATAATTTGATCATTATTATTTAAATAATTAAATAATAATTATTTAATTTATTTTATAGTATTTAATAAAAGCATTGGTTTTGTGAGTTAGTGTTGACTATGCATTCTGATTAAAAAGGGAAAATGCATTTAGTTATAAGGGAAAATTTGTAAATCGTATTAAGTTGAAAACTTATATAAAACATAAAATTGAACCTTACTATTAAACCAAAATTGTAAGTTTTTAAAACCAAATAAAATCTATGAAACTAGACTGTCAGTTGTATGTTTTCTTTGGTATTGGTTTTAGGGTTGATTTAGAGTGTTGACCAATTTTGGATGTTTACCAGAGGCTAGAAGTTACTGTTTTGATTATGTCATGTGATGTTATAGTTATATTTTGGTCACAATCTTTAATACCTGACCATGGTGATGTGTCATGCGTTCTCTAGGATGAGATTTGATCTATTGTTTGTTAATGCTTTCCAATTGCATGTATAGAACTGAGGTGAATGGTGTGTTTTCCTGATGTAACCTTTGAGTTTCAATCAATTGTCTTTTGGATGTTTATAGTTTTTTGTATAGGACTGGGGTGATTATTGTGATTTGTCTTGTGGTGCTTTCCAATTGCTTGTAAAGAATTGAGGTGAATGTTATGATTGATCTTTGGGGGCTTTCTAGTTGTGTGTAAAGGATAGAGGTGAATACTATGTTATATCTATAGGTGCTTTCCAATTGCTTGTAAAGGGCTGAGGTGAAAACTATGATTCTATGTTTTATTTTTTAATGAGTGTAGGGTAGATAATCTATGTGTACATTGTGAAGTGGCTTGCAATGAAGGCCAGAGTCCTAAGTGGCTGCCTAGGTAACCCATTGTAAGTTGTTTTAATAAGTGATAAAATTTCATTACATGAGAGTAAAATGAATTAATAAGAGTCATTTTTTTCCTTTCCCATGCCTTGAGTGTTAGTATAGGCTAGGATGGGAGTAGAGAGGATGCTTGGTTGTCACCTTGCTTTGTTAGTATGCCTTGTCTATACAAAAGGATATTGGTGCCACATAGAGACACTAGGGCGTTAGAGTCCAGAGTGGCTACTAGGGTAACCTTAGAGTTGGCTTATGCGATGACACTTTCCCACTTACATAGTAGATTTCCTATGTGTGTTTTTTGCCTCTGGGTTTATATGATACTTGTGTCTTTGTACCTTTGAGATAGATTGCTATCAAGATTTCCTTGACTTAGATGTTGGTTATGACTTTTGAGATTGATATTTGTATGGGACTTGAGTTTATCTCCTTAGCATAGTGGGAGTGGGCCATTTAGGTTCCACGAGGTCAAGTGGTACTACTTTTTACTTATATCATTGAGATCTGACAGCTAGATGTCAATGTTGGATGTTCTTGTGCAATTGTTCCTTTCTTTCTAATATTTCTATTGGATGGTTATATTCTGTTATACTGTACTTGGTTTTCTAGAGATCTTATGAGATGATGTATTTTATTAATGATGTATATTCTTTGAGTTTTTCATACCCTATGACTTGTACAATGGATGATTATGCATTCTAGTTATGCCAAGTGGCATCTTATGTAATTGTATATTATTGAATTGGAATTATACTTGTAATAATTCTTTGATGTGGATTTGTTGTGTATCAGATTTAGTATTAATAAAATTTATTTATAGATGTGATTCAATGTCATGGGATCCTTAGGAAATGTAATCTGTTTATGATGGTTGTATTTATGTGAGTTATTGCTTTTGTTTTATTATCTCTTGTTGTTTTTATCTTTCAAAAAAAAAAGTTTGGAAAACTTAGTGAAACTTTAGGTTAATTTATTTTGGATTCCTTGGTGGGGTGTTACAAATATGACTAACCTCATTGCATGAAAAAATGATAATAGGTATTTTACCTTTGTATTTATCTTTTCCTCTTCTAAATCATTTTGCAATAAGAGCTTCAAGTTCATCAATCTCATCATCAGAAATGTTATTGTCACTCTTCACATGTTTTCCTTTCCTTTTGTTAAGGACTAATTGTGACTTAAAAGAAGATTCAATAGTAGTAGGAGCGTAGTTATCAAAGTTAGACATTTAAAAAATAGTAAGTCTACCAATTACACCTTCCAAGGTCAAAGTGTTACTTGGTGTACATCTTAGTTCTTGAATTACAGACACTCTAATGGCATAAATAGGGAATAGAGTCCTCAATACCTTCCTTATTACTATTTTATCTTTAATTTATCCATTTGCACCAAAAATAGAATTAACAACTTCTTTGACTCTTGTGCAGTATTGTCCTATATTCTCACCTTCCATAATTCTCATGTCATCAAATTTACCTCTCAAGCTTTTTGATTTGGCTCTCAAGACATTGTGATCACCTCCATATATGGTTTTTAGTCTGTGCCACATTTTCTTTTCACTATCACAATCTTTTAAGTCATCAAACTCAACATAACTTAGGGCCAAGGAAATTTCCAACATTTCTTGATTACGTTATTTCTTTTGCTTCAATTTATTAGTTGTGAAAGGAGTAGTGATTACCTTCACATATTCATTGTCCACAAAGTTGATAGTAGTATCACTGATACTAGATATGTACAACCTCATCAAGGTTTTCCATGTAGGAAAGTTCCCCTTATTCAGCTTAGGTACATCTCTCTTGTGAGTCATGATCTTTGGCACCTTCAAAATTTTCTTTGTGAGCACCAAGATCTGATACCAATTGTTAGAAATGTTTACAATGACTGAGAGGGGAGAGGGGTTGAATCAGTTACTGAAGGTCTATAGGTATCATTTGAACAATTAAACATAAACATTCACTATTCTACTTATCCTACCATTGCTCGATCTCTACTGTATAAACCAAAATTATTGTCCTACTATCCCAAATATAACATACTTTTCTGAATATAAAATGTAAAGCATGTAAAGCATTCAACTCAAGTTTAAAACTAGGATTTTACATGGAAACCCAATTTTTGAAAAACCACCAGCAATATGTCTCTATTTTTCACTCTGTACAAGTGAGCTTTGTTAGGAGCTGTTGAGCTATCATTTTGCACGATGCTAAATGCCAGAGATCCTTTCAAATCCCTCTCTTGAAAAAATAACCAAGGACCAACTCCAAGGTTCTAGGTGGGTTTTTCCATTGATTGGGTAACTCAATTGAAGATAATTGTGTATGTTCATGAGGAGGCCTTTGCTAGTTCTAACCAATCTCCATAACCTATTGTTGTGTGAAATATAGCCAAAAAAGATATATATATTTTTGTATTTTCTATTTTATGATGAATGCAATTTATCAATGTAACTATATGAATTTCTATTTTAACCAAGTGCTTAAAAAGAAAATAAAAAAGATAGATTCATGAGAGATTAAAGAAAATAATTGAAAGGGAAATTCCTAACAAACATAAATCAAGGTAACAACACGTTTGTGAATCAAATTATCAAAAGGATTGGGTAGAAAACCAATGAAATTAGGGGAAACATTTCCTCAACTCTACTAATGCAATCATTAATGGGAACTCAATAACAACTTAAATATGTTTCACATTTCACCAAATCACGAGGCCATGGAAGTGTGCTCATGCAAGACAAGATGCTATGCAAGAATAAAGATGACCCTTTCTCTAATTTGTCACAGCAAAAAAATTCATTAACACAAGGCAACCCCCAGAACTAAAAGATCACACAATCATAGTAGAACAATAAAACTATTGGCTCCATAATAATTTATGAACATGCATTCAAAAAAATAACACACTCTGACAAGAATAACTACACCCAGAATGAGAGAAGCAATAACATATATTATTACATCAAAATAATAGCTTGGAGCACATATTACATCCATGTATTTATAAGAAATCATCTCCTCCCTTTGTATTAGGAGTGAGAGCTCTTAAAATGCAAACTTATGCTAAAAATTAATAAAATATATCTAATTATATACAAACTAACTCTCTAAATGGTGCTAAGTAGGTCTCGACCCTTGTTTATATTTATTAACAGGTGCATGAGCCTTTACATGACACAAAAGAATGAAAGAATAAGAAGATAAGAAGAAGGAAGCTATGAGATGATTTAGAAGTCTTTGGAAGCTATAAAAATTGGATCTCAACCTTCTTTGTGCATTTCTAGGAGTTGAACTATCATCAAAATGCATTTCTAGTGCATGTAATACTCTAAATTAGGAATTGGTAGTTAACTATCAACGCACTATTTCTTCTTCAAAACTATTAGTGCACCTTTCTAAAAATTGCACCTATACACCTACACACCTTGGTGGTAGGTTCAAAAAATCTAAAAAATCTTCTAAGTGTCAAAACTGAATTTCCAACGTCTAGATTTTCTTTCCCTTTATACCAAAACAATGTTTGGATGTTTATTCATAAATTTCTCTATCATCTCTACTGCTTGGCTAGCTTCTAAAAAATCTAAAGCCTCATACTTATTCATCACTACTTTTTAGTTATTACTGACTTCTATCCAAGTCTCTGCAAAATCCTTAAGCTTGGTGTCCAGTTCCAACAACACCTCTTCAGTTTTAAATTATAAATGAATTAAGCTTCTATTAGACTATATGTTTCTTTTAATTTTAATCATAGTTTTGTAGGAGTTGAGGAAATCCAACTCCACAACTTGCCAAGATTACCTACATGCAAATAGCTTGCTGAAGAGAAATCGAAGGAGCAAGAGCTTGAAGCAAACAATGCAAGAGAAAATATTTCACAATAGGAAAATGAAATTGCTATGTAAATTAATGAATGAATGAATTTACAATGAGAGAGAGACCAAATATAAAGGCCTCATGGAAGCTTATAGAACAAGTTGGAAGGAGGTAGAAGATAAGGTTGACAACTAAGAACATTTCCACAAAAAGGTGGAACATGCTAGAAGGGAACAAACACCCATGTTGTTAACAACTAACTACTACAACTATTAAATACTAAATATTAAATAAATACATTAACCTAAATAAGTTTAAGTAAATAGAATAAATAATAAATAATTAACTATTTACTCTAACACCACCCTTAAGTGCAACTTAGGGGAATGCCTTCAGCTCACAAAAACTAAGATGGAATGTAGAATGGGTCCTTACAACAAGGCCATGTTAGGTACCCATGTACAATGCAAATAAATGCAACCTCTGAAGATGGGAAAAGAGGAAAAACCCTCCCCCAAAAAGAGGTAAGTATAAACATGTAGAAAAAAATGAAGTAAAGGAAGGAAGGCCTCAACAACACTCCCCAAGGACAACTTCCACCATAAATATTTGAAGAGACTCTCTAAAAACCATAAGCACAACCAGCCCCCCCATAAGAGAGAGAAAAGGCACCAAAGCCCCCCCAGAATAATGGAGCCCCCAAAGAAAGAATTGAACCAATGAAACTCCAATTTAGAGTAAACAAGGGAACCCTTGAATGAGAGGAAAAATTGGAAGGCCTATTTGATGGTCAAAGGAGAAAATATGAGGATCCTGAAAGGGAATCCCCAAAGTAGGTGTGATGACACTATCATAAATGTCCACTGTAGAATACACAATAGGTGCACTTGGAGGCTCGATGAATGGAGCTGGAGTATTAGGAATAGTAGAAGAAGAAGAATCCTCCTAAAGAGAGAAGTCCTCAACTGGAATAGGGATCTCAAGAATAATACAAGGGTTCAAAAATCCTAACTGCACCATGTGATGCTCCTGTGAAAGAGAAGTAGTGTGCTCCAACAATGGAGATTGTGGAGAAAAGTGTGAGAAGGTGTAGAGACAAGTGGAAGGATAAAATAAACCTATAACAATAAGAACTCCTTTCACACGATCTCAAATGAAGATTGAATCAACAGTGAACTTAACTATCTTCCCTGGTCCATTACGTGTAATCTGAGAAATTGAGAGAAGGTTGGCAGACAAAGATGGAACATACAATACATCATTGAATATACCATCATGGATGTGAACTAAACCTTTCCCACAAACTGGTAGGGCAATGTTATTCCCCATGCGAATATGAGGAATAGGAGAAGCCTCAAGAGTAGAGAAGACACTTTGGGAAGATGTCATATGGGGAGAAGCACCTGAATCCAATATCCAAGGAACCTATGAAGGAGATGCAATGGTAGCCTATAATGCATGAACCTTTCCAAGATCTAATGTAGATGGTGAAGAAGATTGAAAGGTAGAGCCCTGTGAGGTAGAAGAGGATGGAGAAGAACTAGTGCTCTTCTGAAGAAGAGCTTGCAAATCTGCAATTTGTTTCTCATAACAATCAAATCTCTTTTGAAATAAATGTGCCTCATCATGAGATCCTTTCTGAAAATAGAAAGACATAGGAGTCTCAATCTTCTTTTTCTCCTTTTTCTTAGAAGATGATGAACTAGTAGAAGAGGGATCTGATATTTGATTCAACTTCTGCTCCTGTGTATCCTTGACGAGCAATGACTACAACTATGAACCTAAAAGTGAATCCATCTAATTGATCTTGGGCTATTCATGAGTTAACCGATCAAAAAATGTCTCAAAAGAAGGCATCCTATGTCTATCACCCAAGGCATCCATAGTGGAGTAGAAAGTAGAAGAGAAGATCTGATACTGTCCCCTCAACTTTGAGAGTATCAAAAAGATACACTCATCATCTATCTTGGTTTTCCCACATCCCTACAAAAGTGTATGCAAAGATTTGAATTTCATCAATAAGTCCTCAATGGTGGGAAAGCTATCAGGTGTCAAAGAAGTCAACTTTGCATATCACTGTGCCAAACAAAGTCTAAAATTTGAGCCAATAAGCCCGAGGAGTGGTCAAACCATCCAAGTGAAATAGTAGACTGTCTAAAATGTTCAGTGCAATCAATCCCATGGCCTCATCCATTTTATTCCTATTCTGAAGAACCTCAAAAGGACATGTAAGAATAGGTTGATTCTCATCTAGACATGACCATAAACTCCTTGACATGAGAAGCCTAGTCATTTGTACCTTTCAAGTGTGATAGTTGTGTGGTGTGAGATGGGCCATAGATGGATCTAGCATTGAGAGAGAAGAAGATAGAAGTAGAAGGGTCTTATTCTAAAGTAAATTATACAAAAGAAAATGCTCCCCCCCCCCTTGGGCACTCTTTACTTAGTGTGATTATAATAGCCAATTTAGGGCCTATTTTTGAAAGTAGTATTTCTATCTACATAACTTATAATCTAATTATATATCTAGAAAGTAGACAAAAAAATACACTTTCAAAAAAAATAAAACTTAATTATGTGTCCAGATGAGCTTGTACTAAGCATTTAAAGTGGCAAAAATTGAGAATTGTGAGTTGCAAAAAAATTCAGGAATAGAATCTCAAACTACCTGCACCAATGTGTAGATCACAAAATCCTACCCCAAAACAAAAAAAAAATTGCTCAAAATAATGAGTTTGTATGAGGGAGATATCACTGTTTTAAAATCACCTCTATAGTTATTTTTTCTGAATCGCCGCCATCGCACCTCCAAAAAATAAAGAAAAATGCCCAAAAAACATCAGATATGTTATGGCAAACCCTCTTTCTCCTTTCTCTCCAAATACTGAAAAAATGCTTTTCCTCCTAGTTGAAGATCAAATCACAAACAAACTAGGGTTCATGTCTCTGAATCAAAGCTTCAAAAAAATTCTTTGAACAAGAAGCACTAGGGAGGCTCTAATACCATGTAGGAGTTGATGAAATCCAACTTGACAGCTTGCCAAGATCCCCTACATGCAAATAGCTTGCTGAAGAGAAATTGAAGGAGCAAGAGCTTGAAGCAAAAAATACAAGAGAAAATATTTCACAATAGGAAAATGAAATTGCTATGTGAATGAATGAATTTACAATGAGAGAGAGACCAAATATAAAGGCCTCATGGAAGCTTGTAGAACAAGCTAGAAGGAGGTAGAAGATAAGGTTGACAACTAAGCACACTTCCACAAAAAGGTGGAACATGCTAGAACGGAACAAACTCCCATGTTGTCAACAACTAACCACTACAACTATTAAATACTAAATATTAAATAAATGCATTAACCTAAGTAAGCTTAAGTAAATAGAATAAATAATAAATAATTAATAATTTACTCTAACAAGTTTATCAACCAGTTTTTAATTCTACTTGCATGTAAGAGAGAACATATGTACCTTCTTTAATGCTAAGTAATATATTCAATATATAATACCTTCAAATTAATGATTTTCTTTGTATGTGAGAGCCTAGTTTGCAATATTGAGAATCTCTATGTATCGATTTGCAAACTTGTAACTTGATTTGCAATATAATTATCCTTGTGACTCGATTTGTCATATGTTAGTTACTATCTATTACAAATGTAATATAGATATGATAATGCTAGATTGGATACAAATGATAATGAGCAATATGATGTAAGTTGATTTGTCACTGAAGGTATTGAGCATTTATTTATTTAAATGTCAATACTTCAAGTATTAGTGTGCATATATATTGATTCCAATGGACACTATCCGAGAAAGGTCATGATCCTTCAATTTCAAAAGTCACAAGATTTCAAATTGATTAGTTAGTATTAACTAACTAATCTGATCTTCTATAGGATTACATTTGTTAGTTAGTACTAACTAATTTGTGACTAGTTATGTTAAACAAAAGAGATATATATTGGATTGATCATAAGAGCATTATGTAAGGAATCAAATGCAAATATACATGTACAAATTTTTATCTTAGTTTGATATGAAGTGCTCAATCAGATTTCAGATGCATTATCAGACTGGGATTATATATGCATGTGTGTGTATGTAAGACATACACACACATACATGTATAATCTATATTCTCTAACTGATACTATTTCAATAAAACTCCCTCATAGCTAGGGAAGACAACTAAGTATAAATTTTAGATATCACCTCACTTGTGATATTGAGGAGTATAATGAATGTCAAGTCACATGATATTTATTTATTCCTTGTTATGGTATGTGTACTAACATCATGTGGCATGATGTCTACCATAACATATCATGGTATCTCACCATGATTATATCAAGAGGAACATAATGATTTGAAAAACATCATGTCTCATGATATCTCATCATCATGTTTCAAGACATCCTACTACCATGACCTAAAGGATATCATGTCACATGAAAAATCCATCATGATAGGAAACATTGTAAAGTTGTCACTTCACAATGTTAATACAAGTATACATTATCAAAAAGATCATCATCTCAATGTATTGTAGACAGGTAGAGGGCCCATTGGTCATAGAGTCACACATATGACAAAAGAGTTTATACATTTAAATATTTTTGAGTGTATATTATTTTATACATAAATAAATTTTAGAGATTGAGTCTTAATTAGATTTCAATCATACCAAATTTCTTTATGAAGTGCTCCACTTTAACTCTAGAAAGAGGCTTGGTGAGAATGTCTGCAGTTTGATCACTAGTGTTGATATATTATAGATGAATGGATTTCCTTTCTACCATATCTCTAACATAGTGGAAAGGAATTTCAATATTCTTGGACCGATAATAGAATACTAGATTCTCAGATAGCTTGATACTACTTTGATTATCACATAAAAGGTAGTAGGAAATATAGGTTTTCCAAATAGTCCCACAATTAACTTCTTGAGCCATATAGCTTCTCAGGATCCCAATGTAGCGACAATATATTTAGTAAAACTTTGTGCAATAATTTTTTTTTCTTCTTCTTATCCAAGAGATCATAGTAGATCCTAAACTGAAGAGTGAAAGTACAAAGCTGTGTTAGCTTTTAGGTTGACATATCAAAATGACTAAATTTGAGTTTTTTTTGTCTAAAAATCAATTTTGTTCAAACATGTATGATCTTGATAAATTTATTCTAGCAAATTTATATATGGTCTTATACTTTTCCAATTGAAAATGTCTATTAAATGCATGTTTTATAGTAGTTAGTATCCAATTACTAAAGAAATAAAATTATTTTAGAAAATTGACATTTCAATAACTCTTACTATTTTTTTATGAAATTTTTTTAATAACATATAAACAACATTTTATAGAGCTCAAAGTCAAGAATATTCTCATATAGATTTCATGGTGTTTTAATTACTATTACATATAGTATATAATAATTAAAAAAATCTACAAGTACGTATTTTAACACTTGAGAAGATGTCAATTTTGAAGAAGAAAAATATATTATAACATATCAAAAAAATTTAAAAACTATTTGAGATTCTAGAGGAGAGAGTCCTCTTCAAGAATCTATAATTTTCATTTTGGTTGTAATAGTTTTATTTTGAAAAATGTGGTGGGAGATGAAAACTATCAATTTGAATAAATTGAAATTTGAATCGTTATAAAAGAGAAAATATAGCTCTAAAGCCAAACTTTATTTTTGATTGTTCTAGGTACATATGTTATCTATAACATAATCTAAGATGAAAGGGAAATAAGTTTATTTCCATGTAGTTTTGTGGTGGGAACTAGAACCCTAATTTCCAATGTGTTTTGGCAACTAAAAAGTTGTCTTTAAAAAATAGGAAATTATATCATTTATTTTTCTAAATAATTATTAAAAACTAAAATCTTAAACTTCATCCATTTCTACACATTTCATTAGTTTAATTTATTTTCAAATTGTAAACAATAATACAAGATTTATGTCATTGAAGGTGAACAATTATACTTTTGTTAGCCTTTTCCTTTGTAAAAGGGTGACACCAGTTTGTGCTTTTACCTTGAAACAATGGAATCCATGTAGTTCAAGATCAGTATTCTTATATTTGAAGCCATATCTAATAGTACCCTTTAGGTATCTAAAAATATGTTTAGCAACAATAAGATGAATATCATGAGGTTCACACATGAACTGACTTAAAGCATTTATTGTATAACATATGTTAGGTCGAGTATTAACTAAACACATAAGTGATCCAGTAATTTGTCTATAGAGTGTAGGATCAACAAATTTAGATTTTGATGTAGCTTCCTTTAATTTGTACAAGTTTGTCTCCATGGAAGTGGACATAGGTCTACAGTTAAACGTTCCAAATCTTGTGAGTATATCAATAGTGTATTTTTCTTGATTCATAAAGATACCATCAAATTCTTGCCATACTTACAGTCCTAAAAATAATGAAGAATTCCCAAGTCTTTCATTTCAAATTTTGAAGTTAAATCTCTCTTGCATTATGCAATAAGATAATCTTCTCGTGTGAGTAAAAGGTCATCAACATAAAGAATTAAAATTATCATATCACCATTAATATATTTGTAGTAGAGATTTGGATCAGCAACATTGTTAGAGAAATTTAGTCTCATGAGGTATTTGTCAATTCTTTTATACCATGCTTGGGGAGCCTGTTTGAGTCCATATAGAGCCTTCCTTAGTTTGCATACATGAGTTTCTACATTATGAACTATGAATCCTTTGAGTTGCTTCAGATATAATTCTTCTATTTTTCCATTTAGATATGCAGTCTTCACATCTATTTGGTGAACCTTCCAACCTTTGGCTATTGCAATAGCTAGCACAAGTTGATCAGAGGTATATCAGGCTACAGGTGCCAAAGTTTCCTCATAGTCAATGCCTTCTTTATGTGAGAATCCTCTAGTAACAAAATTTGCTTTGTGTTTTTCTATGCTACCAGCTATAGCATGTTTGATTTTGAACAACCATTTGGAAGAAACAACTGATTTTCCCTCAGGTCTAGGAACTATATCCCAAACAACATTTTTAAAGATGGAGTGATATTATTTTGTCATCTCATCCTTCTAGGCTTTTTGTTTGATGGATTCATCAATATTTTCTAGTTCAAAATTAAGAATTTCACTCATCAATACATTATATGCTAGTTTGTGGGGTCTTTTGCTTTTTCTGAATGTTTCATCAGGTGTTAAAAATTTTCAGCTTCCTTCAAAATTTTCTTAGCCCAAAGTGGTTGTTTCCTTTTGTTGGAATTTATATTTTCATCAAGACACTTCTTCTAATTTTTTGATTTAGGTGGACTTTCATAAGAAGACTCTTTAGGATGTTTTGGTTGAGTTTGAGGAGTAGAACATATATATTTGGGTTATGGTAGGATTGTGATTTTCTAGCCCATCATAACTCTTTTCTCTTTCAAAAGAAACATCTTCCTCAAATATAACATCTCTACTAAGTTCTATTTGCCTTTGTCTAGGAATGAATATTCTATATGCTTTTGATGTTTCACTATATCCCACAAAGATTCCTTTTCTTCTAGAGGGTTCTAATTTAGTTCTTTTCTCTTTGGGTACATGAATGTACACTAGGCAACCAAATATTCCTAAATAACTTATGTTAGGTTTCTGTTTTGTAAAGGTCTCTTCAAGAGTATTATTATAAATATGGGAATGTGGACATATATTTTGAATATAAACATCTGCCTTAGAATCTTCTACCTAGAAAGAGGATTCGAGATTTTGATCAAGCATCATGGATTATGCTGCCTCTACAATAGTTATGTTTTTTCTTTCAGCTACTCCATTTTGTTGCGGATTATAGCATGCAATGAAATCCCTCTTAATTTCTAAAATAATACAACATTCTTTAAACAATTATGAATTGTACTCTGTTCCATTGTGAGTTCTCAAGGTCTTGATTTTCTTTTCAGAGAAATTTTCAATAAGTGCTTTGAACTCTTTGAATATTATATAGTATAGTGCTGCTCCTTTAGAGGGTGTTGACATAGGTCCACAAAGATAAAAGTGGATTATTTACAATATATTCTTGGTTTTACTAGTGCTAGAATGGAATGATCCTATGGGGTTTTCCCTATAGAAAATCTTTTGCATGTTCCCCCATGTGAGGAGTTTAGTTTGGGTAGTAATTTATCCAAGGAATTTAGGACTTGAAAGTGTAAGTGCCCTATTATTTTGTCCCAAATTTCATTTATGACACATGATTTGATGTAGAGGGCTTAGGATCCTATCCAAAAACCTTTAGTTAAGTCCTAATCTTGATTCTTCCAAATATTCTTGTTCTTTTTCCTTTTCACCAATATAAGCCTCCAAGGCTTCTTCATTAGCTTGCCTCCTAGGTATTGTTGATTTGATGTGGACTCCAACTCCCTTCCAAGGCACTAGTCCAACTAGTGCTCCTCTTCCTAGAACTCCAACCCCTACTTAGAATCTTAAAATTACACTACCTTAGAGTCTACTAACTATGTAGATACTCCCCATATCCTTTTGGTGTCACTTACCACTTCTGGTCACAACAAACACCAAGAAGTTCCAAATTCTTCACATAGGCTAATTAGGCCTATTGTCTATTAGGTCTACTAACCCTATTTTTCTTCCACAAAATCCCCAAAACCAACTTAGGAATCTAGTATCTATCTCCTAGAACACCAAAAATCTAAACTTTCAAGGCTCTAAGACACCCATAACCGCATTTAGTACCAAGCCCTAGTTTTTAGCCTTAACATTAGGCCTCTGGTCTAGTCAATAAAAAAAAATCTCCCCAACTCCTCAAACTTCACAAAAAGCCTCCATTCTACTTGCATATTCAACCTGACATCCTAGGGTTTCTAGGAATGGAACTAGTTTGCCTAAGCATGATCATGGGTGTGCCTTGCATTAACATTTGTAAAACTATCCTAGCTTAGTTGCTCCTAGCAGTTAGCCTAGGGATTTACTTTTTGACTTGGAACCACATGAAAAAAATGAGAAAAAAAGAAAACATTATGTAAATCTTCTAACCTATCACCCCACCTATTTTCATGCATTTTACACTATGAGTGATTAGGTTAGGGCATTTTTGTGCGAACAACATTGTGAACCGATTCATACACTAGTCAGCAAGAAAAACTTGTAACTTGAAAACCCTAGCACTCAAACACAAAAATTAACATGAAAAATAATTAGTAAAAAATAATCTACCAAAAATATGAATTGAATCTATTGTGCAAATTCATACAAGGCCATACTATTACATGAAAACATAAAGAAACCTTGCACACATGCCAAACCTGATGGTAACTATTCCAACCCTTAAAAATGTGATATAACCTGATAATATACCTAAGAATGGGTAGTTACAACCTCTAAAACTGATAAATGCACTTTCTTTCAAAAATTGCAAAAGATGCTTAAACAACTTTTTTGCAATTTTGCAATTTTGGAGCAACTTTTTGCTCACAAGATTTTGTGGCCAAATGGGCCCACTTAGAACCATCCTAGGACCTTATATATAATACCTAGGACCTATTTGGAAAACCAAAGATTCTATTTATTCATCCCTTACCATATTTTCCCTATTGAGCAACTTTGGTTAAATGAGCAATTTATGAACAATTAAGAAATAGTGAGCATTTTAACTCTTATAATTGGAGTAGTTGTCTTCTAAGGATAGTTGAAATTTATTAAACACATTATCAAACCTAACCAACCCATAATCACACCAAAAAATCAATTTTAGGGAGGTTCCCTACACCATACTCCCTTGGGACAAAGAACTCAAGTCCCTTGAGTTAGGAGGTCTTCAATGGTGACCCCATGTTTCAATATGTCTGCTTCAGTCATCCAATTGGCCTTAGAATCTAATAGTCCCTTCTATTTCACCAAGTATTTCTTCTAGGTACCCTTCATGGTCTTCTTGATTACCTTATAATGCATAATGTATTCTAATTGTAAAGGTTGGGGTGTGGGTAAGTCATGTACCCAGTCAGCCCCTTCCACATCTGCAAGAGTGTGGCGATCAACATCTAAATGAGTGTCCTTATATTCAAACAAATCACAAACATTGAAAATAGGAGATATGCCAATTTATAGAGGGAGTTCTACTTTATAGGCATTATTTCTATACTTGTGTATGATTTTCAAAGGCCCTATCCTTTTCATCAGCAACTTAGATGGATGGCCTTTTTGTAGCCTCTCTTTTCTAAGGTAGGAAAGTACTAAATCTCCCACTTTGAACTAAAAATACCTCCTCATCTTATCTTCCCCTAATTTATACTTGTCCACTTGGTTTTGCAATTTCTTCCTTACTTGGTCATGTAGCTCTTTCATCTATTCAACAAATGACTCCCTTTGTACACTTCTTTTGTCATGTAGGCTGATATGCCTCAAATCTAAGATCCCCCTAAGATGAGATTAATACACTACTTCAAATGGGCTCCTTCTAGTGTTCCTATTGATGGAGTCATTATCAAAAAATTCTTCCTATCCTATAACATGATCCAATGATTGACTAGGTTGCATAGTTAAGCACCTTAGTAGACTTCCCAAAGATCTATTCACTACCTCTATTTTCCCATCAGATTGAGGATGGTAGGCTAAAGAAAATGATAAATTAGTTCCCAACATCTTCCAAAGAGTCCTCCAAAAGTTTCCTATGAATTTAGTGTCCCTATCACTCACAATGTTAAGTGGAAAACCATGGATCCTCACTATATCCTTGTAGAAAATACTTGCAATATGGGAAGCATCATTGCTTTTTTTGCATGGAATGAAGTCTGCCATCTTGCTAAAATGAACTACAACCACAAAAACACTATCATACCCTCTAGGTATTCTAGGAAGTCCTAAAACAAAGGCCATACTCAAGCATCCCATGGTCTCTGTGGTATGGTGAGTGGTTGGTATAATCTTGCATTACTACTATGTCCTTTAGCTCTCTAACACACATGGCATTTCTCTAAAAACTTCCTTACATCATTCTGTAACCTAGGCCAATGGTAGTACCTAGAAATTTGCTCTAATGTTTTGTCTATTCCAAAATGTCCTCTCAAGCTACCCTAATGCTTTTCCTTGAGGATATTCTCCCTCATAGAACATTGAGGAATTCACAATAGACGTCTCTTAAATAAAAAACACTCTTGCAATATATACTCAGTAAAATCAATTTAAAACTTTGTTAAAATTTCACACATACCTCATATGCTTCTTTGAAATCCTTTTCCTCCTTGTAGAGGTCACTTAGATCCTTCATTCCCACACTTTGAAACTGACTCTTTTGGATGGATAGAACTCTTCTACTAAGAGAATCAACAACCTTTTTGTTACACCTTCCTTATGTTTAATTACAAAGGTGAATACTTGCAAGTATTCCACCCATTTGAGATGTCTTTGATTCAATTTCTCTTGCCCATTTAGAAAACTAAGGGCATGATTGTCTTTATAAACCAACAATTCCTATCAAAGGAGGTAATGCCTAAACTTCTTCAAGGCCTACACCATTGCATATAACTCAAAATCATATGTGGAGTACCTCTTTTTGGCCTCATTTAGCTTCTCTGAGAAGAATGCCATAGGATGTCCCTCTTGGCTTAGAACTGCTCCAATGGCTAGTTTACTAGCATCACATTCCACCACAAGCAACTGATTGAAGTCAAGAAACATTAAAGTAGGAAATTTTTCTATTCTTTTCTTCAACATTTCAAATCCCTATCTACTACATCTATCTATTTGAATTGACATTTCATTCCCCGCTTGATGGTGTTCAATATAGGTGCACATAGATGGCTAAAACCTCTTACAAACTTCCTTTAGTAGGATGCTAACCCATCAAAACTTCTAACATACCAAATACATTTGGGAGTTGTCCATTCTAGGATGGATTTGACCTTATCAATATCCATCTTGATACATCTATTAGCAACAACAAAACCAATGTACACTAGTTCATTTTCTAGGAACTTACATTTGTCTTGATTGATCAACAACTTCTCTTGGTGTAGCCTCCTCAATACCATCTCCAAGTGCTTCATATGCTCCTCCTTGGACCCGCTAAAGATTAAAATATTATCTAAATACACAATTAAAAACTTACCAATAAATTTAACTTGCACCTCATTCATTAGTCTCATTAAGGTACTTGGAGCATTGGATAGGCCAAATGGCATTACTAGCTACTCATACAACCCTTCATTTTTCTTGAAGGTTGTTTTCACTTATCACTAGGCTTCATTCTGATATGATGATATCCTAACTTTAAATCCACCTTAGAGAAGTAGCATGAACCTCCTAGATTGTCCAGTAAGTCCTCAATCCTTAGCATAGGAAACCTATATCTAATGGTGATTTTATTTATTATTCCAGAGCCCATACACATCCTCTACCTTCCATCTTTCTTGGGTGCAAGGACTACTCAAACTTTTTCTTATGAGCCCTTTCTCCAAAAAATCTTGAATTTGTTTTGTTATCTCTGCATTTTGTCTTGGTGTCATCTTGTAGGCTACCTTGTTAGGTAGGTTTGCCCCTAGTATTAGGTCTATTTGATGACTCACTTCCCTAAAGGTTGTAGTGCAATAGGCATCCCATTATCCACTATCTCATGGTATCTCTCCAACAAATACTACACTTCTTGAGGCATACTAACTTTTACCTTGTTCTCTTCCTTTGAATTTATAATCACTGCACAACATACCCCTTTCTCCTTCTTAATGACCTTTAAGAACTCTTTGCCACTCAATAACATAATAATATTTCCAATTTTCTTCTCTTCACTAGGTTCCACCAAAGGGTCCATTTGATACTTCCTGCCCCTTTTGGCTATAACATAACTATTCCTATCACCATCATGGATGTCCTTTACATTATATTTCCATGGACACCCCAACAAGAGATGACATGCATCCATAGGCATTTTGTCACATAGGACCTTGTCCTTGTATTCCCTAATCTAAAACTCTAGTAAGGCCTTCTCATCCACCATGGCTTATTGACCTTTTCTCAACCATGAAACCTTGTATGATGTGGTATGGGGTACTCTCCTAAGTTTCAACTTGTCCACCATTTCAGTAGACACTATGTTTTTAGTGGAACCTGAATCCACTATTACCTTGCAAATCTTGCCATGTGATGTGCAAGTTATCCTAAACAAACTTTTCCTCTATGGTGATTCAATCATACTAGGTACCTTCAACAAGGTCCTCCTTAGCATTAGATTTTCACCATCTACTACTAGCCCTACCTTAGAGATAGGTGATGTGACACTTTTAGTGTCATCCTCTTACACTAACTGATTCCTCCTTTCTCCCATAGATGAAGAAGAAGCCTTCTCTGGACACCTTCCCATTGTATGTCCCACTTGATTACAATTGTAATAGATTCCAATAAAAACAATGCTACCCTTGCCTTGGTATTGAAATCTACCTCTTGGTGGTCCCCTTCCTCTGAATCCCCCTCTTTGAGATGACCCTCTGTACTGGTTGTTCCCAGTATTATCAACAAATTCTATTTTGTCAGCCCTATTAGGACTTTGTCCTCTTCCAAAGTTACCTTTTCCTTTGAACCCTATTTTATTGCCTCTTCCTCTTTGGTATGACTCATTCCTACTTTTAGCCTTTTACTCTTCTCTTAAGGCCATTTGGAAGAATTTATGCATACTATCTAGAGCCATTATGGTGATCTCATCCTTAATCCCCTACCTTAAGCCATTAAGGTATCTTTCTACCTTTTCCACCTATTCCTCTTGTCTTCTATCCCTAAGGCTCAAACTATTAAACTCTTCAGTGTAAGCACTTACTGTCACGTCTCTCTGTCTTATATTTTATAGCTTTTGATACATTTGGATCTCATAGTCAATGGGCAAGAACTAAGCTTTAATCATAATCTTCATTCTCTCCCATGACACTATCTTCTTCTTCCCTGCTTCTACCCTATCATCTTGCATTATGTTGCATCAAACTAATGCCGATCCTTTGAGTCTAGCTTTCACATAATTGACTCTTTTCTCCTCTTGTACCTCTTTGTAGTCAAATTGGTCATCAATGGATTCTAACTGATCTATAAATTCAACTCCATTCAAGCTACCACTATAGTAAGGGATGTGCTCCATACTATCCTTGTTAAGAGACTTGAAGGCTTCCAACAAAACCTTCTTGTCCTAATCCACCTCCTCCTTACTATCTGTTGTCTCCCCTATGGGGCCTTCACCTTCCTCATCAATGTCATCTCCCCATTCTGTGACCTATTTCTTGCTCTTGGTCTCTACTTGGTTGGCCTTGTCCAATAGGTCATTAACCAAGTCCACTATGACAACCTTTCTCATTGCCTTGGGTGGCATACTATTAGCTTCTTGACTTCCTTGACTTCCTTCTTTGTTAGACATGTACCAACCTGAAAGTTGGCTTTAATACCACTATGATGCAAAGGGCTTAGGATCCTAGCCAAAAACCTTTAATTAAGGCCTAATCTTGAAACTTATAAAGATTCTTGTTCTTTTTCATTTCACCAATATGAACCTCCAAGGCTTCTTCACCAACTTGCCTCCTAGTTATAATTGATTTGATGTGGACTCAAACTCCCTTCCAAGGCACTAGTCCAACTGGTCCTCCTCTTCCTAGAACCCTAACCTCTGCTTAGGATCTTAACCTTCCCCTACCCTAGAGTCTAATAACCATGTAGATTCTCCTTATAGCCTACCTAGCTTCACTTGCCACTTCTGGTCACAACAAAACACCAAGAAGTTCTAAACTCTTCACATAGGCTAATTAAGCCTATTGTCTATTAGATCTAGTGACCCTTTTTTTATTCCATTCTTTAAATTTCCCCAAAAAATCCCCAAAACCAACTTAGGAATCTAGTAGCTATCTCCTAGCACACCAAGAATCCAAACTTTCAAGGCTCTAAGACACCCACAACCCCATTTTGTACCAAGTCCTAGTTTTTAGCCTTAACATTAGGCCTCTAGTCTAGTCAACAAAAAAAAATCTCCCCACTACTAAAAATTCACAAAAATCCTCCATACCACTTGAATATTCAACTTAATGTCCCAAGGTTTCTAGTAATGGGAGTGGTTCAGCTCAACATGATCATGGGTGTGCCTTGCATTGATATTTGTAAAACTGTTGTAGCTCACTTGCTCCTAGCACTTAACCTAGGGCTTTACTTTTTGACTTGGAACCCCATCAAAAAAAATTAAAAAAGAAGAGAATATTATGTACATCTTCTAACCTATCACCCCACCTAGTTTCATGCATTTTCCACTGTGGGTGATTAGGTTAGAGGCATTTTTGTGCAAACAACACTATGAATTGTTTCACATACAAGTTAACAAGAAAAACTTGAAAAAATTAGAACACCAGCACCAAAATGAATATGGAAAGAATCAGTAAAAACTAGTCTACCAAAAATATGAATTGGATCTATTGTGCCAATCTGTACAAGGCTATACTACTACATGAAAACACAAAGAAAACCTGTAGAGATGTCTGTACAGTACAATCCCACGTGCCAAACCTAATGGTAATTCTTCCAACCCTAAAAAATGTGATATACCCTACTCATATACCTAAGCATAGATAGTTACAACCTCCAAAACTAATAAATGCACTTTCTTGCAAAAGTTGCTCAAGCAACTTTTTTGCAATTTTGGAGTAACTTTTTGCTCACAAGACTTTGTGGCCAAATGGGTCCACCTAGAACCATCCTAGGACTTTAGATAGAATACCTAGGACTTATTTGGCTAATACAAGACCCTATTTAATCATCCCTTTCCATATTTTCCCTGTTGAGAAACTTTGGCTCAATGAACAATTTTTTGAGTAATTAAGACCTAGTAAGCATTTGAACTCTTACAATTGGAGTAGTTGTCTTCCAAGGACATTTGGAATTTATTAAATACACTCTCACACCTAACCAACCCTTAATCAGACAAAAAAATTAATTTATATAAATAACCTTGCCTTATACCTATAAGTTTGGCTTTCTTAAATGTGGTGGATTTATGCTAAGCCAAAACTTTCCCATTCATTAATGTGATTTTGTATCATTATCTTCACAAGCTGAAATGGATATTTAATTTCTTTTGATTTTAGGTATGTATAGAACATCCTTTAGTTGAATTTCCATGCTTGATTCTAATTTGATGGTACAAGTCCCTACACCTTTTATATGGTGTGCAGAATCATCTCCGATGGTTACTTCATCAGTTTCTTCTACCATAGTTTCCATATTTTCTTGAAATCTTGTAATGTGTCTAGATAATCCACTATTAATTACCTATGTGCAAGATTTTTTTGATACTTGATTTGATAGTGCAGAAGAAAATAAAAACTTTTTAGATTCCTCTTGTGAGTTTTTATTTTCCAACGTGGGCATAAGATGCTTTTTTTTTGTCCTATCAGGACACACACAACATAGTGTCCATATTGGTCACATCTAAAACATTGAACTTGAGAAGTATGTTTTCTATATTTTCCTTTCCCATGAAAATTCTTCTTTCTTTTGAAGTTCTTCTTCTTTCCTTTCTTCTTTGTATTTGTATTAAGAACTTGAATGTCTTCATCTAAATATTTTTATTTGATTCATTTAGGTGATAGTCTAACTTCTTCCTATAGATAATTAGATCTCAATCGGTCTAGTTTAGGATGTTTTGATCTTGCACTAATGCCTTTTAAAAATGGTTCCCATGAACTTGGAAGACCTCCTAGTGTCATTGGAGATAATTCCTTGTCTATTTCATATCCAACATTTGACAATTAATCTCTTAATTCTATAATTCTCATAAAATAAGCATTTATGGATTCACCTTTGTTTATGCTTATGTGATTTAGTTGTGTTTTCAGTGCAATATTCCTTCTGGTGTTATTTATCTCAAATGTATTAAGGATTTGATCATGAGATATGCCATAGTTTGTTTTGCTAAAATAGGCACAATGTGACTCCTTACTGAATCCACTATTAATTTCGTTGCCTTTTTATTTTCTTCAATCCATTATGATTTTTTAGGCTCATTCTCAAGTTTAGTACTTTTAACTTTAACCAATAACTCTACTTTTTTTTCATCTAACACCATCATAATTCATAGCTTCAATGCTGTGAAATTATTTTCTCCATTAAGGCAATCCTCACGTCTTATTGTACTTATCATTTTGAAATATGAATTTTATATGTTAGAAGTATGTAGTTTGAATACTCAAGTTTAATTTTGGTTTTTATTAACTATATGCCCTGATACTATGTAAATGAATTAAGCTTCTATTAGATTGTATGTTTCATTTAATTTAAATCACAGTTTATCAACCAGTTTGTACTTTTACTTGTGAGTAAGAGAGAGTAGATGTAACTTCTTTAATGTTGAGTGATATGTTCAATATATAATTCCTTTAGATTATTGATTTTCTTTGTATGCGAGAGCCCAATCTACAATACCAAGGATCTCTATGTATTGATATGTAGCCTTATAGCTCAATCTATAATATAATTAAATCCTTGTGAATTGATCTACAATATAATTATCCTTGTGAATCGATCTACAATATGTTAGTTATTATGCATTGCAAATGCAATATAGATATGATAATGTCATATTGGATACAAATGATAATGAGCAATATGATGTAAGTTGATCTACTACTAGAGGTATTGAGCATTTATTTATTTTGATGTCAGTACTTCAAGCATTGGTGTACATATATATTGATTCCAATGGATGCTATCCAATAAAGGTCACGATCCTTCAATATCAAAAGTCACGGGATTTCAAATTGATTAGTTAGCATTAACTAAGTAATCTAATCTTCTATAGGATCAAATTAGTTAGCTAGTACTAACTAATTTGTGACTATTTATGTTAAACAAAAGAGATATATTTTGGATTAATCACAAGATCATTATGTAAGGAATCAAATACAAATATACATGTACACATTGTGTCTTAGTTTAATACGAAGTGCTCGATCATATTTTGGATGCATTATCAGACTGGGATTATATATGTATGTGAGTGTATATAAGATATAGACACACATACATGTATAATCTATAGTATCTAACCAACACTATTTCAATAAAATGAATGCTTGTCTTATATCATCATCTAATGAAGCATCTTCAAATATTCCTCTGAATTGGTGGACTACTGATTGCACCACATAAATATTAGTCTTAGACTCATCCTCAAAAATATCAAGGCTAGTGAAATTATAGTACCTTTCCACTTCCAAAAATTGCTCTTGATCTTTGTCCTTTATTTGATTGATTTCCTTGTGTAATCCCTCCATTATTTAATTACTTGCCAATATTTTCTTTATCCAGTCATTGAGCTTATCAAGCTCCTCTACAATGTATACCTCCATGAGAATCTGGTACCTCTAACCTTTTATTGATTTGAGTTCCTATAAATCCTTGGCCCAGGTACATACTTCATCCATCAGCCCAAAATCTTGGTTCATTATGGAAACCAACTTCTCAGCATTTGATTGGATATTCTACAATAGGTTCAAATTTTCCTATATTATTTTCACTCCTCCCTCCTCAAAACTATCATGCTATTGTTTTCATGCTTCCAAAAATGAGTCTAACTGCTGCCCTACCTATTTTCTTTCTAGTGCAACTCCAAGAGTGACATTTTGATTTTCTAGGTCCTGCTACTTCATTTAGGTAGCCTCTGAGTATCTTGTTTTGCTTATGTAGTGTTATCAATTTTGATTCGTCTTGATCCATATGTTGGAATACATCTTTCAAGATTTTAATTCAATACTTTGGCCGTGTCCATTGTGGGCTTTTCCAACATGACTTCCTTGATTTGGTAATCTTCTGGAGTCATTTCTTTGGTGTCTACATGAGGAGAAGGAATGGCTATATGTACTAGAAGGTCCTGGTCTTGACTCTTGATTATGAAGACAAGTATTCTAGCATCACCCTTACGTGGCTCATGCTTCTTTATCACTTTAATCAATTCCTTCATTTCTTCCTCTGTTGTTAACTCCATCTACTTCTTCTGTCAAAACATAACATCCCTCTTTAGCCATGATGGTGTGGTCCCCATAGGTGACATAAACTTAGCTAAAGAGGTTGGTTTTGTAGCAAGATCCTTTCCCTTATCATTTCTTTTGAGTCTTCTCATGTCAAGGAATATGTTTAAAAGGAGCATCTGCACAATGTTGTGCTAAGGATCTAGCCTTTGTATCTTGAGGATTTTGCTAAATTTCTTCCAATATTTTTCCGTCCTTAGATACTTCATCAACATGATGCTATTGGAATTCTCATTCCTCAATTTCTTGTTCTTACGCTTCTACTTGAATGAGTAGAGGAGGTGGAGTTACTAACCCTTTATCCAAAATAGCCACATCCTATGGTGGTAGGAGTGGAATGCCCATAGGTCCTTGAGGTAGAGGAGGCAATTTATTCTAGTCCTCTCTTAATAGATCACTCATAAGAGTATTTGCTAATCTTCTCTCCCACTATCTTAGTTCCCACTTGCATAAAATCAAAGTCTGAGAGATCAAAGACATATGTTCCTTTACTCTCCATCTTTGCTATCAACTTCTATTATTCATCCTCTAAAGTTGATACTTGGATAGGCTCTCTTGGAGAAGATAGAGGTGTTTATGTATAGCTTCTTCTTCTCTCTTCCTTTATAGCTTTGGCTATGTGGGTTCTTTGGCTTAAGGGAAAAAACTCTATTTGTTCCCCTTCTTCCTCATCCTTGACTTTTGGGATGGTCTCTAGAACCTGTGGGGATGGAGTATTTTTCTTCTTCAATCTCCTCCTCCAAGTACCCACCACAATTGTTTATGTTCATGCTCTTTTTGGAGTTGACCTTATGTTCCTCTATTTGGTCCTCCCACTATTCTAGCTATGCATGTTCTACTAGATATAGATTCATCCTAAAATAGTCCCTTATACAAACATCATAGTCATCTATTACATTCATCTAGTGATCTTCTAGGGATTCAACATGGACAAACTATTTCCCTACTAGATGTTGAACCATCCCAATGCTGTCAAAAAATGGGTGAGGGGTGTTGTACTCTTCCAAGGGATACTGATCCCATTATAAGTCAAAGGTAGCAATGTCCTAATTTTTCTTTACCTCAAATGCACCAATTGTGATAGGCCAGACCCATGTCTTCTTATGCTCTTTCCTCTCTCTGTCATAAGAATAAGTGAATTGGTGGACTATCTCCAAGAGTATCAACCTATTTGAAGGATAGCATGGGAGATTTTTGGGGTACATAAGAGGACTAGCTGCCCAAAAATATGTGAATTTATTTAATTGAATGTAGTAGGCTCATATTTCCATGATATTAGCTACCGCCTCTATTGAAATTATTTTCATATAATCTCCTTCGATGAATCAAATGATGGAAAAAATGAACACATAGTTAACCACTCTATATTCCATACAAGGCCAAGCATTTTCATCTTGCATGCTTCCCTTTTGGTACAACCTTAGATAGTCAACGATTTTGGCCATTAGGAGGTACACCATGTATGATGTCATGTAGAAATGAGGATCAGTCTTGATAGTGACTAGTTGTTCATCCAAGTTGTCACTTGGGATGGTGACCCAATCAATGTGCATATTTACAGTCCTTATGGCTTCAATAAAATGAACCATCCATGTTTGTAGGTGACATACTGTAAGAAGGCCCATTACTTAGTTAAGGAGGAAAATCAAGTATCTGATTTCATCTTTCATATATCCTCGAGTCATATCCACTTTTCCTACTCTTCAGCCCAAATATGTACTATTAATCAAGAATGATGTTTGTACTAGCTCTTTAGCCTCTTTCTCATTCTCTCTATACCACCTCTCTAATTGATCATATGATTTTGGAAGGTACTGGTCTACCCTTAGAAGGTGAAACACTTTCTCTATGTTTTAGGGTTAGAGGTCTAGGACTATCTCTCTTGTGATGCTCTTCATGACCTTCTCCTTAGTCATATAATGCTTCGCCAATGTCATTACTAGTAAAAATTATTGAATTGATGTGGGATGTGATGTTGCATTAATAAGATCACTCGGAATCAATGCATATATAATTTCTGGCCTCTCCTCTAGTTTGTTAGAAATGGTAAAAAAGACATTCCAATCAATGTCACCCAACTCAGTATCTCTGATCTCTACGTGTCTATGTTGAAATCTTGATTTCCTTGGAACTCCTTGGTACTTGAATGAAGTAAGTTTTGGTGCCATTTTTTCAACCATGGAAGATGATGATGACACCATTTAATCTACATAAACAAAGAAAACATTAGTTACCTCATGTTGAAAGACATAAAAATGGACTCTACAAGACTCAAACTAATGAAAAAATGGGTTAAAAACTAGTTAGAAAAGACAAAATGTAGATTCTCCCCCTAGATATCCTATTATTCCCTTAAGTGCACCTAGTACACCGTTATAGGTGCATTAATGTGATTGTTTAGCCCTCTAATAAGGCTAAGTGTACGGTTGTGCACCAATGCACATATGCACCCTAGCAAGGTGTGCATGTGCACAAAATGCTTATGAGAAGGGGGGACTTAGTCTCTTTTTAAGGTTTTATGTCAATGAAGGTGCACATGTCTACACGTCTTTAGGGTTTTAGTCTATATTTTAGTTTTCATTTTAGTTTTTTAAGTGTTTGGGAGCTACGCACATGCACAACTCTTAGAGGTGTGCATGTGGGCACCTTTAAGGTGTCTACCTTGGTGTTTTTTTTTTTGTAGGGGTCTAAAGTAGAAAAGTTTCATATTGGGTTAGGATATAGAGGTGTGGTTTAGTGCACCTTTGAGGGTGCACACATGCGTAGGTGCACACCCCCGAAGTAGGGGTAAAGTGCACAAGTGTGCATGTACACACTTAAAGCACAATGAAGTCAAAACAACTCATTTTATCTCTCTGACTACTCAAACCTTTCTAGTCAGAGACTGAGGTTTGATTTAGACCTTGGAGAGGGTCCAAAATGTCTAGGACTACAAACTAGAAACAAAATAGGAGGCCCCTATTTTGAGTGACAAAGTGCATTGTGAAACCACAATAGGAGCCAACCTTGTTAAATGTTTACAATACACATTGTTAAATGTGACCTGGTTAGAGGATTTAATCACCCTATTAGGAGTGGCCTTGTTAGAAGACTTTGATCATTCCATTTAGAATGTCACCTAGTTAAAGGATTTACATAGACTGTTAAGTCCTCCAAATGAATGTAAGGTCAATCTAAGTTAAAAGGATTTCAATACAAACTATTTACAATGATTAGAAAGAAAACAATAGGTTTTGATCTGTATGATTACAACTCACTTTTCAAATTTAAATCTCTGTTTTGTTCATGTGCTAATTCTCTAATAAGCTCTTCACTGACATCTCTATTTTGGATTCGCTTGGATACCATTCAAGTAATCGGTCCCCCCCTTTCAATAATATTTAAGCCTTCTAATTAGATTCAATTATCAACATAAGAAACATCTACATAAGTAATCTCCTTTAGCTAGCTTTGCATTCACTCTCACACTTGTGCATCTCTTATCAACCTTCTTCTGTATGCACCTCTCACATAACTCTCACTCAAATTGGTACTCACATTGGCATTGATACTAGCACTCACACTTCTTCATTTGGCTCTATACCTCTTTATATAGGCAATTCTTGATTTACAATTTTCCATGATCATCATAGATCTTAGGGTTTACACTCAAGTTCAACACGATTCATTGTATCCATCCATCTTCTTGATCTTTCTCTAGATACTTCTCCGAAATTCGTTTATTAGGTCTTTACCTAATCCTCATCTTGAATTTATTGATCCAATTCTTCTGTAATGCCTACCCCTAGTTTATTTTTTAAATATTTCTTATAGGTTTCCAAGAGTAAGCCTAAGTCTAGGGGCAGTGGATGTAATGCCTACCCCTAGTTGACTTTTTTATTAGGTTCCTAGATTCTTTTAAGCCTATTTTATGATTATCGATATTTGTTGACCAGATTTTAGATGTATTTCATACTCAGTTAATTTATGTGATGAGTTAGTTATTTCATGTGTTTAGGATTATTTCTATGATGATACATGCATGTTCATATAGTGATTTCAGTTATCTCATGATGATTAGTTAGATGAACATGATTTATATGCAATTATATGGTTACTTACCCCATACTTGCATGTGTATGGTGTACTTGTCTATTTTACTTTATAATTGAATTTTTTGATGTGGTTGAGGGAGGTAGTCGTAGTCACCTGCTATTCAGGATCTACATGATACACCACTTCTCACCATTTCCTATTTAGTTTAGAATATATGAGTATGTACATGCGTGGATTTTATGTAGATTACTGGTACCGGGTACCGACTTCCCTGAATTTCCAGGATGCATGTACCCTATCATAGTATCTCAATGGTATAAGTGGGAAGATAATTCCTGAGTCTAAACCCTAACCTAAGGTAATTGTCCTAGAAAGTAGGACAAGTATTTGAGTTGTTTACCTATTCAAATTCATCAAGTGGCATGAATTTTTGATTTTGATCCTACAGTTTGACTTTGTGCTTTATCTTTCAATTGAGCTTTTAGATTTAGTCTTGTGGGTCTATGATGGTTTTCTATTATAATTAAATTAAATTAAAAGAGTATTTAATGATTTTTATTTAATGGAATTTTTATAAAGGAAATTCAATATTTAATTAATTAAGAAATTAATTAAATAGAAGAATTAAATTTAAAAGATTTAAATAAGTTTTAATTTTGGCATTTTATATTTTAATAATAATTTATTTAGGCGTTTTATTTTAATAATAAAATCTAAATAATATTATTAATTAAATTGATAAATATTATATTAAAAGCATCTAATGATTTAATAAGAGAGAGAAATTAATTTAATAAAGTATATTTTAATCAAATTGCATAAAGCTTGTGCATGAAAATTAAAATATAGTAAATTAATAAAGAAAAAGGGTTTTTTCACGTGATTGCACAATCAAAGCCCTAATTTGGAAAAAAAACTCTTTATCAAGAAATGGGAGTTCATTTCTCCAGATTAGGATTTGGAGGAGCAATTTCTGAGGAGGTTTTAAGAAGAAAGCTTAGGATTACTTATGTGCTTCGTGCATTTGTTGTATTAGCATAAGATTCAGTTAGAATCTTGTGGGTTATTTTTACAATAGTTTTCCATTCTTTGAATTCCCGTCTTCTCCATGTTTGAATGAAATTGTTTCTAGAATTTTAATTTGGGTTGAAACCCTTTATTGTGAATATATTGTCCCTTTTTTTTGTAGATGTCTATGAATGAGTTATTTAATTGAAACCCTCATGTTGAAATTTATATTTAGTAGTTCTTGAAAATGACTATGAACGATTTAATTAATTGAAACCACTATTTAGGAATCTTGTATTTGTGATTTTATTAATTAAAATCGAGTTGTAGGTTTTGAAAAGAAAACAATATTTGTTTTATAACTTTCATTATTTTATTTGGGTCACTATACCAAGTTTATATTGAAAAATTTATCAAAAAATAATAATAATGTAATTACACAATAATTTGTAATTATATTATTAAATATAAAAAATGAATTGGGGGCATTTTTTATATATTCTAAAATAATAACAAAAAATAAAATAAAATATAAGTTTGGGTGGGTGGGGCCACCACACCCCCCACCCCTCTTCTCCTTTGTTTTTCTTCATCACCGACGATGTTTTACTACTGGCCGAGTAGCAGTATTATTGTGGCAACAACAAGTATTACTAACACAACAGTATCCTGTTGTGGCCATACATTAATAGCTAGTGGGCTTTAAAATGTAAATAGGTTAGTGGTATATATATATATATATATATATATATATATATATAAAATTTTTTGTTTTTTTTTTAAACATATACTCTGATTCTAACATAAGGAGTTCCCAGAGAAAAGAACCAAGAAGAAAAACTCTGTTCATAGCCCCATCAATCAGAAAAAAATAAGAAAAATGTACGGAATGATAGGCTATCAAATCAGGTTATAATATCCCAGGAATGATACCTCCAATTTGCAATAGATATATGAAGGAGGAAGAAAACCTAGCATAACCATCTAACTAATATATACAAATAATCACATAATAAACTTTGATATTAATTTGACAAGAAGGCATAGTATCTCCAAAATAAAATTGAAGAGTGCGAGAAAGATGCTGCAGAAATCAACAACCTTTATATAGTCCAAATACTGACCAATTTGCTAAAAAAATCCATGCAACAACTTACACAATTCAAAAAGACAAAGCCACATAGACAAAAATAGTACCATAACATCTTATCTTATTCCTCCATGACTCCTGTTGTAGGAGAAAAAATACCAAGCTTAAGAGTAAGATTAGGAATGAAAATGGTAGGAGATATTAGTGGGGATACAAGTTCTTGAGAAGAGTCATGCTCCAAAAGATCCAAAATAAAAAAAGACAGTTTGATGCACATTATTAACACAACTTTTAAGCAAGTGACCACCATACTGCTGCAACATAGCCTTAACTAGTTGAAAAGAATGCCTCTCTAGAGCCTTTTTGATGCTCTCAAAAACCACATAAACACCATGATTACTGAGAAGTGCATGATGATGAAATAAAATTCCAATGAGAGCAACACCACTCCAAAGATCATATTTCTAGCAAGCTTTATCAAGCTTATCACCCTACAAGAAACTAGGTTTGATAAATCTAGAATCTATCAGCTCCAAATGAAACATAGACTGCAATAGATCAAGGGCATTTGACAAGAAAAATGATAGAATCTAAGAGGGATATATCAATCTTTTTCCAAGAGGAAAGAGAATATCATGTCCAATAATTCTGTTAATTCCTCTTCAAATATGTGGATGCTCACAGTAAAAGATAGTTGCCAACATATCATCTTTAATACAACCAAGAAAAGGCACTTCCTAATCTTTAGTTTCCAAGAATACTTCATAATTTCTTGAATAATAATCCATATGTAATGTTGAGCAAGTTGAGAAAATTTCATCTGGGTAACTAACTCCTACAAAAGAGATGGGACGACTTGACATAGTGCTACCACTCGATAAAGAAATGGCATTCAAATAGGCCTCAATATAAACAAGTTTTTAACTCTTTTCTAAGATATAAACAAGTGGGAAACTTCCACAAACAAATTCTAGAATTTTCTAGAAAAAGATTGCAAGGTTGAGATACATGTTCTCAACATTCTCCCACTTGTCAAACACTTTGCAAGAGTTAGGGGATCCATAATATCATGGACTTAATTGCTAGGGGTTGAGAGGCTCATAGAATTTGAATACCATTTGAATTTCTCTATGCTCACAAGCTTAGTTAATGCATCAACAACATTCACCAAAGACTCTACCTCTTCTAGCTTTACCTTACCGTCCTCGACCATATCTCTCACAAAATGATATTGTACATCAATGTGCTTCATCCTGGCATGAAAAGTTGGGTTCTCTGCTAGGAAGATTGCACTCTGGCTATCACTATAAATTGTCACTGCACCTTGTTTGAACTCTATATTTGAACACAATCTCTTTAGCTAGATGGCTTCATTATAGGCATGAGTAGCTACCATATACTCTACCTTAGTAGTGGACAAAGCGACCACAACCTATTGCTTGCTCATCCAACTAATTACACCACCAAATAATGTAAACACACATGCACTGATGGATCTTCTACTATCAACATCACTAGCCCAGTCTGAATCCACATAGCCTTGAATATCCAAATCAATTTTTTCGGCCTCCAATATGATTCACGAGACTTTGTTCCCACACAACACAAATCAATGTTTTTACCATTACATGCGGTCCATGCTTCTGAAGATCACAATAGGGAAGGCAAAATCCTTGTAGAAGATTCACACTAGATCTATGATTATTGCACAAGAAAAGTCACAAATCACCCCAATCATTGTAAGGTTAATGTAGCATGTGTTCTCATTAACACAAAAATCTAGTCAGTGGAGAAGGATTGGTCTCCATGCCCTCACCTTGTGCCTTTTCCTAGAATTATATAAGGTTTGTTTTGCCCAATCATATTTCCACATCATCTCCAGATATGTCATTCATTTTCCCATCACTAGATGTTCTAGCCAGCATAGGGACAATTTTTTTTCAATAACTTCACTTTTCTGGCTCTAAAATATATGCCCATTTGCACATCATTCTAGGCTAGGAGTTTATTTTTCTGTGATAACTATACAATCATCAAGTTGAATTATAGGCTCTGATGGCATCATGCACTATTTAAATATCTCTACCTTCACCATTTGCATTTTTGGTTTTGAAGTCAGATTTCAAATTCCCATATCTTTCTCATATTTAATCATTTTTTTGAGATTTTTATAATTTGGAATAGAATTTCGCAAAGTATAAAGGCAACATTGGTTTTCCATCTTGGTGGCTAGTTTGATCATAATTTTCGCGGGTATAATTTATTTCTCATTTTTCATATGTATTTGGTATACATAAAAACATGAGGGTGTATGGTTAAACTTATATATGTATGGAAGATGAATGAATAGAGTGTGGAATGCAAAATAGTGAAGCATTTTTCTCTATCAGTGAGAGATTTTATTTGAATATATGATGTCTTGAGAGACAATTGTTATACTTTGTAAATGGTATTTTTCAGTTGGAAACATTGCATATTATTCTAAGATTTTTAGTAATTAGTAAGTTTATAATTACAAGAATAAGATGTAATTGTAAGGTTATAAGTTTTTGTTTTAAAAACATTGGAAAAATTGGCAGACAAGGATTGGAGCTCCTTGCAGTTGGTGCTGCTAAATACATGTAATGAGTTGGTGCTCTTTGATTCAATAAAAATCTATAGGTTGAATGCTTTTTTCTCGTTTGTAAAAGATTTTCCACTTAGGAAACTTATTGTGTCACACCTTTAGTTTTTTTTCTCATGCTCAGATACATGAGACATGAGTTCAAATTCAATGTTTAATTTGCGTTCATTGTGCTATTGCACTAAGTTTCTTCTCGGTATAACATTTTTAGGGGGCTGCTAATCCTTTCTTTTTTAATAAAAATAATTCTAAGTAAATTGGAAATTCTCAATATATTGGAACTTTTGATCTTCATTACCTCTCTATATATTTTTATGGGGGCCATACGACCATCAAAATTACGTTAGAATTATAGGTATACAAGTTATCTAGTAAAATTAGTGATTCTTTTTTAAGTAAGAAAGATATATGAATAGGTGAGTTATCAATAGAACATAAGGGACTATAAAATAAAATAAGAGAGTTAGTTACTACATTTTAATGAATTGATATGATATGTTGGTTTATTAAATTTCTAATTTATCAAGTGAGCCACAAACAAACAAACCTCATATAATTCTTAGCAAGAACATTATCTTCCAACATTATCTTTTTCCTCTATTATGTGATTAGAGAAGAACAATTATATCTAAAATGCACTTTAGTTTTAATAAATAATTATAATTTTGAAGGGAATGAAATTTCTTAGAGCTTTGAAATAGCTTCTTATCCTCTCAAGGCTGATTTTTAAATTTTTTAATACATTTAGAAAATAAATGGAATGCATTTGTATTTAGAATAAGACAAGATGACAATGATAATGTTGTTTCTTACATCTTGATTAATGAGGTATTTCATGCAAAACTTAATTGATAAAAAGAAAATGGCTAAATTTAATGGGATTCCTTTAATTTATCACCTTTCACTTTGATGAAGTTATGACATCATATGGTTGAAATGAAATTTTTTACATAGACCTACAAACCCATCTTTATGAACAAATTGTTAATTTGTATTACCATTAAAACTATAACCAATTATAACTAGATTAGCACAATTTTTTTTATAAAACCTGGAACAGAATGGTTTGTTGGTCCAAATCCTAGCTCATCAACCAGTCAAAAATCTACAATAAAAAATCTAGACACCTCTTATCTCTTGGTCGTGGCTGAGGATAACGGCGAATCGATGCACCTCAAGGTGGAGGCTAGAAAAATGGCTGGAGATCCTTCTGAAGGTGGGGCTTTCTCATTAGTTCAGGGGGAAAATGTAAAGGCCATCAACAATAATAGGGAAAGTAATGGTACGGGTAACAGGGAGGTCTCTATTATTATAGCAAGTAAAGAGGAAAAGGAGTAGGGTAAAGACACCAGCATGTTGGAAGATCTGATGGAAGCAGGTAAAACCCACCAAGCCGAAGGCAACAAAACTATGGAGTAGCCGACAAATGAAGGTAAAACCCTAGACTATGTACTTCCTAATGATGTTCTTGAATCTATTGAAGATTGCTAGTATAGATCTGTGATTCTGTTCTTTTTGAAGGGCATTCCTACTGAAAGTGATTTCTTTAAATGGGCAAAGTTAAACTGGGAAAGCAAAGGGTGGGAAATTGAAGCCATGAGAGGGCTGGGTAAGGGTTACATTTCTTGTAAATTCAAATCTGCTGATGCTACTAAGGTAGTTCTTCAATATGGGACATGGGTAATATGTGGACAGATTTGTTATTTACAGGCTTGGACATTAGATTTTCATCCCGAAGGCCATTCTAGATCAAAATACCCAATGTGGATTGAGTTACCATTTCTTAATCTAGCCTTCAGACCTTTTTTGAAAAATATAGTGGAACAACTTGGGAGAGCTATTTGGTGCAAAAATAATGCTGATAAGTTCTCTAGCCTAAGAGTACATCCAAGGGCTTGTGTTGAGATAGATTTGAATAACCAATTGCCAAAAAATATCAAGCTAGTTGGGCCAGGCTTTGATTTTTCTCAGCCAGTAATCTACCTTAATAAACCCAATGCCTATTTTTTTTGTAGACAGGAGGGACACTTGAGAAGAGACTACCTAGCCCGTAAGAGTAGAGTTAGTCTCTCCAAGGCCATAGCTCCAACCTCAAACCTTGAGTTACAATCTTTTCAACCTTTGGTAAGGTCAAATATAACTGCCCAGTTAAATCAATCCAATTAGTCTACTAGTGAACCAGAGATCCTAAATGACAATGTTACATCACCTACCTATAAAGAGGCCATAATGACAGATAGCTGGAGGATGATTAGGAAAAGAAAAGACCATCTTAGGTCTGTTGCTACACCTAATACAAGGTCTTCACCTTTTCATAATCATTCTTCATCATCAACCAGAGTCAATGTCAAGAATAAGGAAACAACCCTATCTAGTCCTTCCACAAGGCATAGATCTCCTTCTCCTTCAAAGTTAACCAATTCTATTCAATCTGGGAGACATCGATCAAGGTCACCCCGTCCTAAGATTAAGGATCGAGAGTATTTTGAGAAGTCTATTGTGCATGCAAACCATTTTGATGTGTTGCCACAAGAGGATGACTCTTCTACCTCAGTCTAACTATGAATTTTAAAACTATGTCTTGGAATGTTAGAGGGTCATCCCTCCCGCACCGCAAATTTGAGGTTAAGAAAACCATTGTTAAATAGAAGCTTGATGTTGTATTCTTACAAGAGGTCAAGTTAAGTGGCCCCCATCTTGCAGCTTCATTACTCAATATTTGGAGAGAGGGAATTTTCTTCTATACATTGCATAGTGAAGGTGGGGGGGGGGGGGGGGGCAGTCTTGGGGCTGGCTTCTTGGATCAATAGGTTTGTCATTGATAGAGGGGAGGACCTTGCACATAACTATGTGTGGGTCCTCTCTTTTATCAATGGCCAACCTATTGGTTTTTGTTCGATTTATGCCCCTAATAGTGCTAAAGAAAGATGTGACTTATGGGATTGGTTGTCTAATAATTTACCTCAGGCTGATTGGGTTTTTGGAGGTGATTTTAATATGGTTGAACATCACTCAGATTGCAGCTGGTCCAACTGTGTAAAACTCAACAATGATGAGTTTGATAAATGGCTTTTTTGTCGCAACACTATTGGGGTCATAGATCCAATCAGTAAAAATTCTCTAGTCATCATCAAAATTGGTTTACTTGGAATAACTGTAGGATTGGAGCTGAATGAAAACTTAATAGATTAGATAGATTTTACATCTCCCCAAACTTGCAACTCGTTGAAGGTCACATAGGTAACTTGGTTACTATAGATTATTCTACCACACTTTCAGATCACTTTTCTATTGTTTCCATCATTACTAAGGGGAATTTGAAAGTGGCTGAATCCCAACTGCCATTTAAAATTAACACCTCCCATCTAAAGATTTCATCCTGCATTGATGCCTTGGTTGGGTTGTGGAACTCTTTTCCCAAGCCAAAAGAAGGAGAGTCTTATAGAGTGTGGTGGCATTTAGCTATCTCTAAATGTGCTGAGTTTTTGCGTGCATTTGGCAGAAGATTAGCATGGCAGCGAAAAAGGAAAGAGAAATCTCTACAGGGAAAACTTGAACTACAACGAAAATTATTGAATTCTGATCCAAGCAATATAGTTATCCAATCTTCCATAGCTTTCATTGAAACTCAACTTCGTAAGCTTGACTATTATAGAGGGCAAGGAGCCAAAATCAAAGCTAGATTACACTAGTTTAAAGAAGGCAATACAGGTTCTAAATACATCTTTTAGTATTTAAATTATAAGCATAAAAAGGAATTCATTGGGCCTATATTCGATGAGGACGGTCAAGTGCATTCTCATCTAGCAAACATCCAAAAAGTATTTCAAATTTTTTATGAAAAACTTTTCAGGGAAGAGAAACATATGCGGGATGTACATTTGGTTTTAGAAGATATCCTTGAAGATGTTATCCTGAGGAAGGTGGACCAGATTATGGTCATTATATTGATCACAACCTTTCTATTGAGGACTTAGAACATGCTATTTTTTCAATGGCCCGTAACAAGAGTCTTGGGATCGATAGATTATCAATTGAGTTCTATCAAACCTTATGGGAGCCTATTAAGGAAGACTTCTATTATGTGTACCTTGAAGCTATCAAAGAAGGATCCTTGGGTCTAGAGATTAATAGAGGTTTGATTAAGCTTTTGCCTAAAGGGAAAAATAAAGACTTCATATCTGGTTGGTGCCCCATCACATTGTTGAACACGTCTTACAAAATTATTGCAAAAGCTTTGGCAACTAGGATTAAACTAGTGACCCAAATGATAGTTTGACCTAAACAAATAGGGTTCTTGGTGGCAGATTCATTTTGGATAATCTTATGTTAGCATGGGAGGCATGTGAATGGGCTCGACAAGTAGGACAAAATGAGTTGTTAGTTAAGTTGGACTTTGATAAAGCTTATGATAGAATGCCGTGGGCCTTTATTATAAGGATGCTGCAACTGTTGGGGTTTGGGCCCAATATTTGTAGGCATGTTAAGATGTTATTTAGTGATGCTAATGCTCAGTTAAGGGTCAATAATTTGTTGTTTGAGCCATTTCCTTTACAACGCTCTATAAGGCAAGGATGTCCATTGTCTCTGTTCTTGTATGTTTTAGCTACCGATGCTCTTGGATATCTTTTGCATAAATACAACCAAATGGGTCTTATTAAGGGCATATCTATTCCCAATAATTTAGTGGTAATCAATTCTCATTTTGCTGATGACAGCTTGTTGTTTATTTAGAACTCTGAATCTGAAATTGAACATGTGATGGAGGTGTTGGACCTGTATTGTTCTGTGTTAGGCTCTCAACTTGCACAACACAAAACAAAGTTCTTGATGATTCAGTCTGATCCTATACCTCCTTGGATTCCTAATCAATGGAAGATTATTAAACATGGACAAATTACTCGTTATCTTGGTATTCCCTTTGGTTTGGGGGTTACTCTTTGTGACATGTGGAGTTGGTTCCTTACTAAATTGAAGAACAAACTCTTTAATTGGGGTAACAAATATCTTTCCTTAGTTGGGAAAATACAGGTGATTAATTGAATCTTTTTAGCTTCACAAGTGTATTATTCTTCTTGCTGGATGTCGTCTAACAAATGTTATGACGATCTTACTAAGCTTATCCGCCAATTCTTGTGGGCTAAGTGGGATGGCAAGGAAGGCTTTAGGGTTTCCTCGTGGCTTTACTGTATTCAACCTAAACAAAGAGGTGGATTGGTACTACTAGATCCTAAGACGCAGGGGATTTGTTTATCTGCCAAATGGATAGTTAGAGTTGTTTCAGGTGATGAACCATGGAAGATCTTGGTACATAAAAAAATTGCTCTTGCTGATATGAATAAGAGGTGGCATTCTGTGGGCTGGTTGGATAAAATTCTACTTGCTCCTTTTTTTCGTATCAGAGGTTCTCCGCCTTTGCAATCCATTTGGCAGACCTGACAGCTAGTCTGTAGTTGTTTGGAAAGGAGAAAAAGCTCCTTACAACATGGTTCTAGCTTTGGTGGTTCCTCAATTTGGTGGAATAGGCTTGTTCAATACCATGGACAACTCTTAGTGGTATGTTTCCCTAAACAAGCTCGATATCTTTTGAGCAAAGGTATTAAACATTTTAGTGATATTTGGGACTTTAATACTCTTGGCTGGGTGGATTGGACAGATATCAAGGTCTTCTATGGTTAACTTAACAGGTTTGAAGGATTTTTAATTTTCATCAGGTCGCTAGTGCCCCAAGATCTCCTAATAAAGATGTGTACTCCCTTGCAATGTAACGTTCTCAAGGATTGGTGGTGGCTGGAGAAATTTCCGTTTTGTAGCTTCCCCTTAAAAAAAATATACCTTCAAATTCTCCCAGCCTTAAAATTAAACCCTCGACTTAACAATAAGTGGAATTGTAGGTTTTCAGAGAAGACATGGATCAACTTAAGTTCGCAAATTTGGAAATCCAAAGCGGAGGCAAATGCTCAGATTTTGTCATGGAAAGTTTTACATTAGAAATTACCAGTTGGTGAAAAATTAAGATTCTTGTTCGTGAAAGCCAATTCTTGCCCTTTTTGTCATCAACCTGAAAATTTGAAACATATCTTTTGGAGTTGTCCTAGAGTAAGAAAGAAATGGAATGATATATTTCAGCTTTTTCTTGCTATTTTTTTTTATCATACTTTGAAATGGAAGGAGGCAATCTTCGGGATTGGTTTTCATAAGAACATAGTTTCAGATTCTATGCCGCAATGCATTTTGTTACATATATGGAAAAGTAGATGTCAAGCACTTTTTACTAATTATTGTTTGCATCAGGAAATAGATATTCTAGTGTTTTACTCAAACATGTTGTTTGAACTAGTTTATCTATGTTCGCAGCTGAAGATTAAGCATAAAGATGGAGCACGATATTAGAGATAGCTCGATGAGATTAAATATCAGTTTTTGCAGCTACAGGAAGGTGAAATAAAATGTTCCAGGCAGCTTCAGCAATTTCTTAGTTTCAGAGTCTAATTGTTCCTTTATGTGACAATTTGGCTGATTATTTGTCTCAGTGAGTTTGCTGTTCTAAGCCTTGTGGCTGATTAAAGTTTGTTGGTTTAGCATGTTTTGTCCTAGAGATTCATAAGCGTAACTATTTATTTGTAATTCTTTCAACTTTCTTCAATAAAAAAAAAAACTTTTATAAAACCTATTTTAGATAAGCCAATGTTCCACGTACTAATTCATAACGTTTTCTTACCACCAATATTCCACATACTAGTTCATAACTTTTTCTTACCACCAAAGATTCACCTAGACTTAATAGCCTAATTTGTTGAATGATTTCAACTTTTTAAAATATTTTTTATTACATCTTGTACATGTCACGTACATCTTCCAAGCATCATTCTTCCTACAGCTGTATGTGGATAGATGCCCATAAAACTATACAAGTTGTACACAGATTCCAAGTCATTTATCATTATCTACTGATCTCGTCTTCCCTGACAAACTGCCAGCCATATAAAAGTCTAAAAGTTCATAACTTTCTCATTGAACTACTCGCGAAATATATAGAGGAAGGTGGGATATCCTCTCTCCTTGTTCTCGATTACATATTCAATCGAGGAGGGTGGGATATTCCATCTTTTTGATTACATAAATGATAAATAAATAAGGCATTTGTTACGATATCGATCCTCCCGTCCCTTGCTGCCTATGAATCTCCTTCAATATTTATCTATCAAATGCAGCAGGATTATTTGATACGCTCCATAAGGATTTTAATCAATAGTAATATTATTAGGTGCGCTTTGAAATAGCCGATGCCCTAGATATAAACTGTTCGGCTTGCCCATCTTTTGCTCTCTTATTTCCTAGAATATTTGATTGGGTCCTTGGACTTTGACCTTAGTTCATGTTGTTTAGGATGGATTATGTGACAATAGTTTAATAATATTGTGGAGCATTTTAATGGATGATTATGTCAAGCCCAATGCTGTGTTCTGTAATATATTGCTGATTAGATATTATGATCTATCAGATACTGACATACTGATGTTCAACTCATAGCTGATTCATTTGTTGTTTCTAAACTGGCTGATTCATTGACTTTGTGCTTCAATGGCATTCTGCTCTTATTATTTTTAACTCATTGGCTCTTTCTATGTTTTCTATGTTTTTTAACATCTGCCGAGAAACATTTGTCATCTTCTTTTCCATCTACTTGATAGCAGCTTGTTCGAACTAAGATGTAGAGTCGATCCCCACTATGTCTCATTGATTTGTGATTGGGACAACCATAATGCTGAAAATTCTCTATTTCATGCATGTGCGATCATTTCCAGCAAATTTTGCTTATATTATGTTAACTGCTAGGATTACCTTACCTGGCGCTGATAGATTATTGCAGCACCAAACTCTTTTTCCTTGGGTGTCTGCAAAGGTGGAATTACTGCTGTTTGATGGGCACTAGATTCCTTCTTGTTGTTTGAATTAGAAACAGGTTTTGGGACTATTTTCAGCTTGCTGGGCAGAAGTATGGTTATTATTATATATATACATACCTTTTTTTATATCAAACGCTTCTTAGAAAAAAAAAAATTGAATTGCTTATTATTGTGTCTGAATTGTAACCACCCTAAGGGATGTGATCTGTGAATTTGTTTTCGTTTAAGACGGTATTGATTAAGGAAATTCAAAGAGAAGAAAGAGATCATATGGAATAGATTTACATGTATGATGAATAGAAATTGGTATTTTTTAATTTCCACACTCATATTAAAATGATAAAATTGATTCCATTTGAATGCTATATTGAATTAAATGATGAAGTTAGTTTGATCAGAAATACTATTTTATAATCAAGTTAGTTTATCTAAAATGTTTTCATCGTATTTTTTTTTAAAAGATCAAGTAGTTCTATGGGAAGATATAATGATATGTTATTAAATGATCGAATTGATTTTATATTATTTTATTTAACTAAATAACTTAATGACTAAATTATGAAAATTATTATTATTACTACTTTGAAAGAGAACTGTTTATTTATTTCACAATCTAATTTAGTTTGATCATTTTATACAAGGAATTGAATTTAGAGTGATAATGAGAAGGCTAGCCTTAAACAACACACACTAATGGAAGAATTGAGCTTGGAAAAAAATTAAGCTTTTAGTGTTTGATGTTTAAGCCATTCCGAATGAGAAGGGTGTCTCATTTTTGTAGTATATATAGATGTTTAAGATAAACAGTAAATTACATGTGTAAATGTTATATGCTAGAAATTTTTCATTTCTTAAATGGAATGATATGAGAGAGGTGCTTAGTGTGCAATAAGAGGGAAGGGTAGAATTGATAATGATATAGATATTTTTCTAGATCGACCAGTTTAGATTTGGTTTTTAAATGCTTTGGCCAAATCTCTTTTAGCATATATTATATGCATGGTTATATGTTTAATCTCCCTGCAACATGCATGTTTATGTTCTACATGTTAGGCATATGTGCTATTGTAATGAGTTAGACAATTGCACTAGATCCATTTGATCATATGGTTATAAGTTGCTCGGCTTCTTAGATAGGGTCAAGGAGTTTTTCATTTTTGGAAGAACCCTAGGAGAGCTAGCCATTGCAAGATTGGGCAATAAAAGTCCATGGGCCACAATCCCATATTGAGATGCAAATAGACTTATGTTTGAGGGCTATGAGATAGGGACTTGTAGATGGACCGTCGTTCCAGGGAACTATTGTGTGTATGCAACTTGATGTAATTCTCTTCATAGTGTATCATTATTTTATGTATGTCTAAATTGTTATGATATTTGGAAATGCTCAACAATAATGCTAGCATCATTGTGCTTGATTTATCTTTGAAATGTTGTGGTATGACAATTGATTATATGTGTAATGTGTGAAAATTTCATAAATATCTTCTATCTTTTATGAAATTTATATATTTTTGTCTAGTCAAATATGTGTCTAACGTTGACTCTTTTGACCATTTTGAGTTTTATGAAAATGGATGAAGTGGAATGCTTAGTAGGATGTTAGTCCTTACATAGTTGATTTGCAACTATGCTAATATAGAATTATATCCAATCTAATCAAGTCAAAACTAGTTTTAGATATTCTTTTAAAAAAAAGAGAGTCCTCCACTAATATACCTCAACTTCAACTCTATTTAGAATGACCTCTTATATTTCTATTTTTTAAAAAAATTAAGTCATCTTCAAATGAGATTTGGATGGAATTGTATTCTATTTAAATTATATATTAAAAAAGAATAAGAAATGATGGAGTGTAAAATACAATATTTATAGTGGTTTAATAAAACTTGACTACGTCTACATTTCAAAAGGGAATTAGTTGTAGCTTTGGAAGTGTCTTTAGGAACATTTACCCTCACACAATATTTCATTTGATGTAAGATCATAACCCTTAAAAACCTCATCATCTTATGATCTTACAATCTCATGATCCTTCTATTTTCGTGTGGTCACGAGTTCCTTTTTAAGCCTTTATGCTTATACGCCCTTCAACTTGTCGTAACATTGTATCATTTTCCATTTACCAAAAGATACTTATGATAACACGATAAATAGGACAATCATAATATCGAAACCCTCATGATGTTACAATTATAAGTGATATCATAAGATTAGGATATTGAACACTTACCTTTATGATCATCTACCAACCTTTACTTCATAACATTGAAAGAGGGAAATCCTTAACTGCAAATAAAAACATACAATTTTTTTTGATTTAAAACATGGTGCTATTTCGAGAGATTTTAATAGATGGACTTGTACTTGTAGGAAAACTCTCAGAAATGAAGATACACCATTGATTTGATTTCCATGCTCACTCTTACTACCTTTGACTAGATCATTTGGCATTAAACTATAGACCAATGTGAATCTTCATCTCCAACATGCTTTAGAATATAGAATAATGGATCAACAAAAATTACATACCTCTTCTCATTAGGGAAATCTTGACTCCACCCAAACCCTAATCACCTAGCCACTTGAACAATCACATGCTTACAAGATTTTCTTCTTGGTTTTCTTGATGGGTAGATGAGAATAATATCTTCCTAGAGGTAACCTAGACTCAAACCTAAGACATTGACACATTGACTTGACTATAACTTAGAGGAAAAGCGAATGGAACTAAAAATTAGGCAACAACTGGCTCTGTCTGGGGATTAGGTGTGACAATATTTAAAAGGATCCTAGCAATCCCTAGTTCTACAAGACAAGGTGACAACATGGAAACACAAAAAGAACAAACTAATCTAGGAAAGCAACAAAAAAGCTAAACAAAATTTCATGAAAGAAAAACCTACCTAACTAGCTACTATGTAGGGGTTACCTACTTAAATTTTGCATTTGATACAACTTCAAATCCTGCCCATTATAAGAACATTGTAGGGGTTATCTAGTGGGATATGCCAACTTGAAAGAGTTGTTCTAGTTCACTTGCATGTTTTGAATGGCCCTTTCCACAAAGATTGAACCTTGGAGTGCGTTCATCTTGGTTCATGCCCCTTATCTTACATCAGTATTAAATCACCTTCCATGAATTTCCTTTTTCTTGCTTTTTTATAAATAACTTTTTAATCCTCCCTTGATGTTCAATGATTTTATCTACTATTTATTATCTTTCCTCTTGCAACTTGGTGAGATATGAAATTTTCTTTTCCAATCCATCTCGACATATACCATCTTCAATCATAGTCTTTAATTTACAAGTGGCAAGTTCTAGAGACAATAAAAAATTATCTTCTACTCCATAAACTAAATCAAAATGTGAGATACCAATGACCCTTTTAGGTGTAGTTCTATCTACCCATAAAGCATCATGTATCTTCTTGTGCCAACTTTTCTGATTATCTGAACAAATTTCTTCAGGATATTAATCAGATTATTATTGCTAGATTCAACCTACCCATTTCCTTGAGGAAAATAATCAAAGGAATGACAAACTTGGATACTATTATCATAACAAAACTCAACAATTTTCGAGGAAGACAAATATGATGCATTGTCCATTATCACTTTTATAGGAACTCCAAATCTGACCAGTACATAATCTTTAAGGAACTTACATACCACCTTTGATGAAGTCTTCTTCATTGACTTGGCTTCCACCCATTTACTAAAATAATATGTGGTATTCAATATGTATAAGTGTCCTTGAATTGAAGGAGGATTAATTGGGCCTATGAAATCCAAACCCCATTGATGAAAAGGGGCTTCAATCAGCACTGGCCTAAGAGAAAAGGTGAGTAGCTAAGGTTTAAGTAGGCATCCTACATTTCTCACAATTGGCAACCCACTTATATGCATCCTTAAACATGTACTAGGCCAATAGTAGCATTTCCTTAAGATTTTGAATGTAGTGATAGTAGAAGAGAAGTGTCCTCCACATGCTTCATTATGAAAAGACTTTAAGAGCTTATCTTGCTACTCCTCATTAACATATCTTAGAAATGTACCATCAATAGCTATTTTATACAAAACATCATCATGAATTACATACCTTAAGGCATTTGTTTTAAATCCCTCCTTTGCTTAGCAGTCCATCTATTACGGGACTCACCATAGGTGAGAAAATATGCAATATTTGAAAACCAAGGATCTTGATGAATTACTATGAGAACCTTTGGAGTATCTTCCTCTTGAACTTGTTGATCTTTTCCCAAGGCTTTACAAAGTGCATTTCCTCTCACAAGATTGGTTGGCTTTATTTCAATATCATACTCTTGAATCTTTGCATTCCAATCTCCTCTATTATTACAACCAACATCTTGTTTTGTCAAAATGCTTTTCACTATAGAATCTGGCACATGTATCACTAAATGAGAATGCAAAATATAAAACCTGCAATTCTTGAGAGCTCTCACCACCACATGTGCATGTTTCTCCATTTGTGATTATCTTAATTCTTGATTTTTCAATGGCATACTTATGAAAGATATTGGGGTTTGTATTCCTTTTTTTTCTTTTTTTCTTGCATCAATATATGCATAACAATATATGATGATTTTTTTAGTATATTCTGGATGAACAAGGATAGGGGCTTTCGTAATAACACCTTTCATGTCTTCAAAATCTCTTTTTCCAATATCACTCCATTTGAAGTCTTTATTACCTTTCATCATATCTATAATACACCTAAGTATCTCAGAGAAATCAGACACAAATCTCCTTAATAAATTTACCTAGCCAAACCAATAATTTACTTCAGTATTTCTCAATGGAAGAGTTAGTTGTTGAATGGCTTTAATTATGTCTGGATCAACTTTCATCCCTTCTTGAGAGATAATGTGACCAAGTAGTTTACCTTCTATCACATAAAATACTGATTTCTTGGGTTTCAATGAGATGCCATGATCTTTACACCATTGTATCACTCTTTCCAAGTCTTTTATGTGATCTTTTCTTTTCTTTCAAAAGACTGTCAAATCGCAAGGTACACAACCATGACTTTATCCTTCAAATCACCAAAAGCCAAATTCATTTCATGCTAAAATGTTGCACCTACATTAATTAAGCCAAAATGTATCCTACTATATGTAAAAGTACCCCAAGGTGTTATAAATTCTATCTTAAACTAATCTACCTCATCTACTTGAATCTAATGATACCCTGAAAAGCCATCTAACATAGAAATCATCTCTAACCCTACAACAGTCTTCAAGAGGTGATCCATGTTGAGGAGTGCAAATTTATATTTGAGAGAATCCTGATACAGATTCTAAAATCCACACAAATACTTCTCTCCATTTTTCTTGCTCACTGGCACAATGTTAGTTACCCAAGTAGAGTGATGAATAGGATATATAATCCTAGCCTTCCACATTTTATTAATCTCCTTAAAGATTTTTCCTTCAACTATGGGCTTGTAATTCCTTTGTTTCTATCTAAGTGGTGTTTCTCCTACCTTAAGGGGATTTCATCTTTAAATTTCCAATCCATGACAATTTTTAGATCTTCATAGCTCCAAGAAAATATATCTTGATATTCAATGAGTAATTTCTTGATTTCTACCCTCTCCTTTTGTGTGCAACACTTCCCTATGTTCATCATTTTGGATTGATTTCTATCCCTATATATATTGCATCAGACTCACTATAGGCTTTTCTTTTCTTTTCTCTTTCTCTCTTAATGTAAGCATAAAGTTTATCAAAAACATTTTCCAAAGAAATGAGATGAGATGGGATCTTTTTACCTTTTAATTGGATCATATCTGGAACTAGTTTCATTTTGCCATTTGTCAGTGGATCATCACTTGAATTAGTGCTTCCTTCATAATACAGGCCTACAAAATTTTTTGCCCCTTCAATGAATTTTTATGTGTATGTCATCATCAAACACCTATGAATAATCTTCATTATTAGAAACATTGACCTTGAATAGAACTTCCACTTTATAGATTTGATCTTTGAAGTCAGGATGTTGTAGGAGAAAAGATGTAGAGAATGCCAAAGAATCCTCTCTTGAAATAAATTCCCTTGGTACTGATATAATTGAGAAAGCATCCAAACTTTCAATCTCATCGGACACCTTATTAAAATAATTTGTAAATTTTTGGTTCTTTGCTACATATTGATTCTTTACTTGCCTTACCACCAATTCTACGTCTCCTTGAGCTTTGAGTATCTTGAGACCTTTCTATTTTTCTATAATTATGCCAAGGAGAGGGTATTCATACTCTGTAGTATTTTTGGTAGTCTTGAAATCTAATTTGTATCCCAAACAATTTATTTCTACACTAGATGATATCAAAACCACCCTGCACCTAAACTAGTGATGGTACAACTGCCATCAAATTCTAAAGCCCACAATTGTTAACCATTAGTCTACTTTGATTCTTCTTGAATATCAAGGACATCATAAAATAGCATATAGTTATCAACCTATATTTCTTGATATAAGATTTGAGACCTAGGATTGTCTAATTTTAGGATAGTGAACTTTTCTTTTTCTTTTGGTTCTAGTTTTTCCCTTTTGTTCCCAACTGGGATGATAGCATAGGACTGGTCTAATTTTATTTCTCCACCCATGTCCTTGCAAAAAATTCTACTTAAGAGCATTCCATAGCTTGTAGGGATGTCTACCACTAGGATTGTGAGTTTTAGCCTTTTAGAAGGATAGGCAACTAGAGCAACTTGAGCATCCTTTATTTTTCCAGGAAAGACTACTTGTTTTGCATCCATTGTGTAAAAACACCCAAAATTTTTACTCAAGGGTAGACCTAGAGTTTTAGTTACAGAGGTAGGCATCACCTTATTAGGAGCTCTAGAGTCTATGATGCAATTACTCAACCTATTTCCATTAATAAACAAGAAAATGTAAAAATGATCTATTTTTTGATTGGGAGAAGTAGCTAAGACAATAGACTCTTCTTCTTAAAACAACTTAGGTAGTGCAAGATCTTCATCAGCCAGAGAGGTTCCACTAGTGCTAGCTTTACTATGATTAGTAACATTAGCATTCATACTATCATGATCTCCATCTTTTTTATTACAATGATCAACAAGTATTTGAAGTTGATCGGGGTTAGACTTCAAATAATCTAGTGGAGATATCTAAATTCTCTCCTCTTCATAGTATTGTATTATATCAAATAAATTAAATAACTTGCCTTTTTGTTCCTTTTGTGATGTTGAAGGTATTGCAACTATCTCTAGGTTCTTTGTTTGATGGTGCATGATTTTTGGCATGAACTGAATTGGAGGTTTGATTCTTATTCTTTTGACCCCTAGTCATGATTGTCAATTGAGGTCCATCTAAAGTTTCAAAACAACCCCCTCTAGTCTCTAAATATGATTTATATTCCAAATAAAAATTTTCAATCACCACAAGGAGTATGAGCATCTTTGCTTTTTGGAAATTCCAATATTTGTTCTTTATTGTCAACCATTTGTTTATATTTGATCATGTTAGCACATGTATCCCTACCATGATTTTCCCTTAAGTGGAAACTACACATGTTTCATCTCTTTGGATCAGACTCAATTGCTAACCACTATTGAGCAAGTGGTATTTGCAAAGTGTTACCTGCATTTAGATGTCTAGAACCTTCTTGATAAGGTTGGTGAAAATGCTGAATAGGCCTATTAATTTGTTTCTTCAATGAAATAACCTCATTAGATAACTTTTGGAGCATGACATCTGAATTATTTTAAGTGCTAGCTACATTACCTATGGTTTTAGATTAAAGTTCTCATTTCCACTTACTAGAGGCTATCACGTCATTTTCTGTCTCCACAGCTAGCATTTGGGTAGCTTGTAAATTTTCTAGATTTTCTCTCCTAATTTGATACCCCAGATCAGGAGGCATAGAGTTGATGTAGAAGGTCTTCTTATTGTCTTCTATTGGTGCACTTACAATAGGTATTCTCTTGATGAGTTTTTAAAAATTTGTATTAAAATCTCTCATAGAAACAAATGGTTCTTTCTTCAATTGTTCTAGTTATAGCAACAACATTTGTGCATCTCTTGTACTTTAATAGCATTCTTCAAACCTTTTGTTTCATGTGATTCCAATCTACGATGCACCCTATAGGTAAATCTTGGAACCAAAAAAAAACATTATGTACAAGAGGAGAAACAACTATAGAGCATATGATATGATTTGTACTGTGATCCCCAATGGAATGCCATAGCTATTGGTACAATGATATGATTTGTTTGGAAAGTGACTAAAATAGGGAGTGTTACACCATGCAACAAAAAGGAATCAAAGATAGGAGGAATATAATATATAGTAATGGGATGGGAAGAAGATTTGTCTTCTCCTTGTTCTAATAGAAACAACTGTAGGCAAGTGAGTTTTTTGGAGTTTCTTAGCCATAGATTCCCTTGAAAAAACTCTTCCCTTTATGAAAATATCTTGTAGAATAGGAAAGTTGACCGTCTTAAGTTCCTTGTATACTAGGTTAGTCCTTCCTCTTTCCTTGGCACTCCTAGTATACTTGGAATCTAGGATGAATCAACTATTTAGAAAATGGTGTTTTGAGTTTACCTTAACCTTGGTGATCAAGGAAACTTTACTAGTCTTCAAATTTGATTTAACTTCTCCTTTTCTAGTAGGTTGAGGTTGTAAAACTAGTATTAGGTTCTTATGGCAAATACCTCACTTCCACAAGACCAATCTTGCAACTCAAGATATATATGGAATTAGAGTGCAAACTAATTATGAAGAGAAATTCTTTAGAACTCTTTCATTTTGAATTCTTTGGAGTATAGTCACCAAAAATTATTGGTTAACAATATGTTCTCTAGTTGTGGTTTACAACCTAACTCTTTTAATATCGAAGGTTTGGCGAAACAAAAGGATTTTACCAAAAAATGGGTCAATATATGTGTTCTATCAATGCCCTTTGAATTACAAGGTACAACTCCCTTAGGACTTGCAATCATGTGCAATGAATATGTCTTTCTTAGATTAGAAGTTACTAACATAATAAGCTCTTAACCTGAGAGTAGTAAAGGCTAACCAAATTTTTTGTGGACACAAAAACTCAGGCAAAATGGATTAGGACAACCTATCACTCCTAATGGAATGACTATAGTAGATTGTCTTAAAATTTTTTGACCCTTACTCCTATTCTAAACATAGATTAATCATCTAAATGCAAAAGATGAAAGGAAGAAGAAATGCACATGAGGGCAAATGGAATTTTGTTAAATATTAGACTTAGGTGAAAGAATCCAACAAGTTGCTAATAGATTTATCCACATTTATTCTTCAATTCCCAATGAAACTACTTTTAACATGCCATGGAAAAACATGAGGATAAGCAAAAACACATGTGAAAAAGTAAATGAAATTACCTATACTTAAACACCATGGTGAAATAGAATTGATAGGGTGATCGCAAATTCACATGTAATCATTCTTCAACTCTCAATGCAAAACTAAAATATGAATTGAATGGGCAACAAAACATGAAGAGAAAATTAGGTAAGTGGAATTATAGAGCCAATTCCCTATCAACTTTGCCAACATTTTCATTATTAGAAGAAATTACATTTATAGTTTTCTGTCATTCCTCAGTTTTGGTAGTGCAACAATCACACAATAGAAAGAAAATATGAATAAAACATGAAATTATCTAATATACAAAATGTTATGGATGCGTGATATCTTTCCCATTGATGATCCTAATCTCATGACACCTCTTAGAACAATTAGAAATATTTTATCTTCATGCAACATTAGAAACACTATATGAAAATCTTCATTTCCTCCATATTCTTCTGTTGGCAACAAATCCATTTAATTCTTATCTCAATGGTCACAATAGGTTTAAATCTGCATTGTTGATCTCCTATCAATGATCATGATTTAAGCAGTGAAAACCTTTCATCTTAATCCTTATCCCATCCATCTCTAATTCCTAACCATACACTGATTGTAGCCTTTCTCTATTGTAACTTCAGAAACTTTAACATTTACTTTGCCTTAGACATTACAACCATACACCTAGGATTGCTTTGTAGCTTTGAAAGCTCTAATGGTTTTCCCTTATAATCTCATGATCATTTGACCTTCGTATCTTCAGGAGACTTAATTTTCACGTGTCTCAAATTCTTTATGTTCATGCACCTAGCCCCACTCAGCAACACTGTATCACTTAACTTTGACATTTCCTTGATTACAATCTTATGTTATTCCTACTTTCGTAGCCTCAAAAGTCTCTTTAGGAACATTTACGCTCACATTACCCTCCATTTATGGTAATATCATAACCCTTAAAAACCTTAGCATCTTATGATCTTATAATCTCACAATCCTTCTATTTTCATATGGTCATAGGTTCATTTTTAAGCCTTTATGCTTATATGCCCTTCAACTTATCGTAACATCATATCATTTTCCGTTTACCATAAGATACTTTGATAACATGATAATAGGACAATCATGAGATCAAAACCCTCATAACAAAGCCTCACAATGCTATGATTATATCTGATATTGTAAGGTTGGGAGACTCAGATTACCTTTATGATCTTCTGCCAGGCTTTACTTCATAACATCAGAAGAGAGAAAACCTTAATTGCAAATAAAACCATGCAAAAAAAATTGATTTAACACATGGAACTATTTTTGGAGAATTTAATTGATGGACTTGTATGTGTAGGAAAGCTCTCAGAAATTAAGATGCACTATTGATTTGATTTCCATGCTCACTCTTACTACCTTTGACCAAATTGTTTGCCATTAAACTATAGACCAATATGAATCTTCATCTCCAACATGCTTTAGAATATAGAGCAATGGATCAACAAAAAAATAGACCTCTTCTCATTAGGGAAATCTTGATTCCACCCAAACCCTAATCACCTAGCCACTTGACTAATCACATGCTTACATGATTTCTTGCCTGGTTTGCTTGATGGGTAGGTAAGAAGAAAATTGTCCTAGAGGTAACCTAGACTCAGATTTAAGACATTGACACATTGACTTGAATGCAACTTAGAGCAAAGGGGAATGCAACTAAAAACTGGGCAACACATAGCAACATAGACAACTTCATCATCATCATTAATCTCAGATTCAGTGTTAGTTTCTTCTTCAAAAATAAAATAAAATTTCTTACTTTTGTAATCCTTGTTTCTCTTGAAGCTCTATCATCTCTTCTTCCTTTGTTCTTTCTTTGCTTCCTTTCATCCTTATCCTCTTTGTCAAGACACCTAGCAATAATAAGACACGTAGCAATAATATTGTAGTGCCTACCCTTAGCTTACTTTTTTATATTATATTGCCAAACTCCTTTAGGCAAACTTTATGATTATGTTTGATGATTAGCAACATTTGGTTTCTAGATTGTGGGATATTGTTTGATACTTAGTTGACTATATTATGAGTTACTTTGGTACCATTTATTTCATGTATGCATGATTATTCATGATGATGATTGTATATAGTAATTTTAGTTATTTCATGATGATAGTTAGATGGATTATTTATATGTGTTTTCTATGGATACTTACCCCATACTTGCATGTGTATGATGTTTTTGATATGGTTGAGGGAGGGAGTCATCGTCACATGCTAGTCAGGATCTACACAATGCACCACTCACCACCATTTCCTATTTAGTTTAGATTATATGTGTATGCACATGCTCAGATCCACTATTACCTTGCAATCTTTCCATGAGATGTGCAAGTTATCCTAAACAAACTTTTCCTCTATGGTGGTTCAATCACACTAGGTACCTTCAACAAGGTCCTCCTTAGCATTAGATTTTCACCATCTACTACTGGCCCTAGCTTAGAGATAGGTGATGTGACACTTTGAGTGTCATCCTCTTGCACTAACTGATTCCTCCTTTCTCCCATGGATGAAGAAGAAGCCTTCTCTAGACATCTGCCCATTATATGTCCCACTTGATTACAATTGTAACAAATTCCAATAAAAATAGTGCTACCCCTACCTTGGGATTGAAATCTACCTCTTGGTGGTCCCCTTCCTCTGAATCTCCCTCTTTGAGATGACCCCCTATACTAGTTGTTCCCAGTATTGTGGACAAATTCTATTTTGTAAGCCCTATTAGGACTTTTTCCTCTTCCAAAGTTACCTTTGCCTTTGAACCCTATTTTATTGCCTCTTCCTCTTTTGTATGAATCATTCCTCCTTTTAGCTTTTTCCTCTTCTCTCAAGTCCATTTGGAAGAATATATGCATACCATCTAGAGCCATTATGGTGATCTCATCCTTAATCCCCTACATTAAGCCATTAAGGTATCTTTCTACCTTTTCCAAATCTTCCTCTTGTCTTCTATCCCTAAGGCTCAACCTATCAAGCTCTTCAGTGTAAGCACTTACTATCACATCTCTCTGTCTTATATATTGTAGCTTTTGATATATTTGGATCTTATAGTCAATGGGCAAGAACTGAGCTTTAATCCTAATCTTCATTCTTTGCCATGATACTATCTTCCTTTTCCCTGCTTCTACCCTATCATCTTGCATTATGTTCCATCGAACTAATGTCAATCCTTTGAGTCTAGCTTTGGCATAATTCTCTTTGTAGTCAAATTGGTTATCAATGGATTCTAACTGATCTATAAATTCATCCCCATTCAAGTTGCCACTGTAGTAAGGGATGTGCTCCATACTGTACTTGTTAAGAGACTTGAAGGCTTCCAAAAATACCTTCTTCAACAACACTATGAACTAATTCACATACAAGTTAACAAGAAAAACTTGAAAACCCTAGAAAACCAACACCAAAATGAATATGGAAAGAATTAGTAAAAACTAATCTACCAAAAATATGAATTGGATCTACTGTGCCAATCTATACAAGGCCATACTACTACATGAAAACACAAAGAAAACCTATAGAGATGTCCATACAATACAATCCCACATGCCAAAACTAATAGTAATTCTTCCAACCCTTAAAAGTGTGATCTACCATACTCATATACTTAAGCATGGATAGTTACAACCTCCAAAACTAATAAATGTACTTTCTTGCAAAAATTGCAAAAGTTGCTCAAGCAACTTTTTTGCAATTTTGGAGTAACTTTTTGCTCACAAGACTTTGTGGCCAAATGGGTCCACCTAAAACCATCCTAGGACCTTAGATAGAATACCTAGGACTTATTTGGCTAATAAAAGACCCTATTTAATCATCCCTTTCCATATTTTCCCTGTTGAGAAATTTTGGCTCAATGAACAATTTTTGAGTAATTAAGACCTAGTAAGCATTTTAGCTCTTACAATTGGAGTAGTTTTCTTCCAAGGACATTTGGAATTTATTAAATACACTCTCTTACCTAACCAACCCCTAATAAGACCAAAAAATAAATTTATATAAATAACCTTGCCTTGTACCTATAAGTTTGGCTTTCTTAGATGTGGTGGATTTATGCCAAGCCAAAATTTTCCCATTCATTAATGTGATTTTGTATCATTATCTTCACAAGCTGAAATGGATATTTATTTATTTTTGATTTCAAGTATGTATAGAACATCCTTTAGTTGAATTTCCATGCTTGATTCTAATTTGATGGTATAGGTCCCTACACCTTTTATAAGGTGTGTAGAATCATCTCTGATGGCTACTTCATCAGTTTCCTCTACCATAGTTTCCATATTTTCTTGAAATCTTGTAATGTGTCTGGATAATCCACTATCAATTACCTCTGTGCAAGGTTTCTTTGGTACTTGATTTGATAGTGCAGAAGAAAATAGGAACTTTTTAGATTCGTCTTGTGAGTTTACTTTTCCAACGTGGGCATAAGATGCTTGTTTTTTATTCCTATCGGGACACTTTACAACATAGTGTCCATATTGGTCACATCTAAAACATTGAACTTGAGAAGTATGTTTTCTATATTTTCCTTTCCCATGAAAATTCTTCTTTCTTTTGAAGTTCTTCTTCTTTCCTTTCTTATTTGTATTTTTATTAAGAAATTGAATGTCTTCATCTAAATATTTTTGTTTGATTCATTTAGGTGATAGTCTAGCTTCTTCTTGTAGATAATCATATCTCAATCGGTCTAGTTTAGGATGTTTTGGTCTTGCACTAATGCCTTTTCTAAATGGTTCCTATGAAATTGGAAGATCCCCTAGTGTTGTTAGAGATAATTCCTTGTTGTCTATTTCATATCCAACATTTGACAATTAATCTCTTAATTCTATAATTCTCATAAAATAAGCATCTTTCTAACAAATCTTGTGAGATACAATGTCAATGTAATCAACATAATTCACTAAAAGATCCCCCCATACTAAAGACAAAACATCCTAACCTCCTTCAAAGAGAGAATGTGACCTAGTGGAGGACATCCATTCTAAGAGTCCCTCCAAAAGGATACATCAAAGCCATAGTGAACCTGCCAAGACAGAAACTTGGTGACTACTTCTCTAGATGACATCATAAAGTTCCAAGTAGGTGACACCCAAAAGGGGGATTTGAAATAGTAAAAATTCTATGAGGACATCATGAATCTAAATATTTGGCTTGCATAATTTGGCACCATAATGACTAGGATTTGGAATACATATTCCAAACTAGTTTCCCGGCAAATGCTTTATTCCTCAAAGAAAGATTATGTACACTAGCCCGTCTAGAGAATTTACTTAAGGATAGTTTCTATAAGCATACTAGAGGAATATTTTTAGCATTAGTCATATTAGATGACCAAGGGAAAGTGTGAATGATTTTTCAATTTGAGCAATAACAGACAATGGAGCTTGGAGAGCTGAAATATAATAATTAGGGATAGCTAGAAGAAATATTTTGATCAATAAAATTCTCCTAGAGAGAGAAAGCCATCTCACCTTCCAGATCAAGATCCCACTCTTTAATCTATTAATTACATTATCCCAAAATGAAAGTTTCACTAGACCCATTAAGAATGAAATCTAGATGGAAAATTATCAAATGAAAAGCCAAGAATGTTAATTATTCTTTGCTTAACTAAATCAGGTATAAAGAGCATATAAAATTTAGACTTATTTGGATTTATGACTTGTCCAAACCCATTAGTATATGCATCTAGAATCTACTTAATACACCTGGCCTCACTAATAAAAGATCTACCAAAAAGGAGAGTATCATTAGCAAAAAAAATATGTGTGACAATATGATACAAATGATAATGAGCAATATGATGTAAGTTGATCTTCTATAGGAGGTATTGAGCATTTATTTATTTTGATGTCAGTACTTCAAGCATCACTGTACATATATATTGATTCCAATAGATGCTATCCAAGAAAGGTCACGATCCTTCAATATAAAAAGTCATGGGATTTTAAATTGATTAGTTAGTATTAAATAAGTAATCTAATCTTCTATAGGATCAAATTAGTTAGCTAGTACTAACTAATTTGTGACTATTTATGTTAAACAAAAGAGATATATATTGGATTAATCACAAGATCATTATGTAAGGAATCAAATGCAAATATATATGTACACATTTTATCTTAGTTTAATATGATGTGCTTGATCATATTTTGGATGCATTATCAGACTGGGATAATATATGTATATGAGTGTATATAAGATATACAAACACATATGTGTATCATCTATAGTATCTAACCAACACTATTTCAATAAAATGAAGGCTTGTCTTATATCATCATCTAATGAAGCATGTTCAAATATTCCTCTAAATTGTTGTACTACTGATTGCACCACAAAAATATTGGTCTTAGACTCATCCTCAAAAATATCAAGGCTAGTGACATTATAGTACCTTTCCACTTCCAAAAATTGCTCTTGATCTTTGTCCTTTATCTGATGGATTTCCTTATGTAATCCCTCCATTATTTTATTACTTGCCAATATTTTCTTAATCTAGTCATCGAGCTTATCAAGCTTCTCTATAATTTATACCTTCACGAGCATCTAGTACCTCTAACCCTTTATTGATTTGAGTGTCTGTAAATCCTTGGCCCAAGTACATACTTCATTAATCAGCCCAAAATCTTGGTTCACTATGGAAACCAACTTCTAGGCATATGATTGGATATTTTACAATAGGTTCAAATTTCCCTGTATTATTTTCACTCCTCCCTCCTCAAAACTATCGTGTTATTGCTGACATGCTTCCAAAAATGAGTCTAACCACTGCCCTACCTATTTTGTTTTTAGTGCAACTCCAAGAGTGACCTCTGGATTTTCTAGGTCCTACTACTTCATTTAGGTAGCCTTTGAGTATCTTGTTTTGCTTTTTTAGTGTTATCAATTTTGATTCATCCTGATCCATATGTTGGAATACTTCTTTCAGGCTTTTGGTGATCAATATTTTGATCGTGTCCATTATGGTCTTCCCAACATGACTTCCTTGATTTGGTAATTTTTTGGAGTCATTTCTTTGGTGTCTACATGAGGAGGAGGAATGCTATATGTACTAGAAGGTTCTAGTCTTGATTCTTCATTATGAAGACAAGTATTCTAGCATCACCCTTACATGGCTCATGCTTCTTTATCACTTTAATCAATTCCTTCATTTCTTCCTTTGTTGTCAACTCCATCTACTTCATCTATCAGAACATAACCTCCCTCTTCAGCCATGATGGTGTGGTCCATATAGGTGACATACACTTAGCTAAAGAGGTTGGTTTTGTAGCAAGATCCCTTCCCTTATAATTTCTTTTGAGTCTTCTCATGTTGAGGAATATGTTTGAAAGGAGGTTCTACACTTTGTTGTGCTAAGGATCTAGCCTTTGTATCTTGAGGATTTTGGTAAATTTCTTCTAGTCTTTGCCCCTCCTTAGAGATTTCATCAACATGAAGCTATTTGAATTCTCCTTCATCAATTTCTTGTTCTTATGCTTCTACTTGAATGCGTAGAGGAGGTGGAGCTACTAACCCTTTATCCAAAATAGCCACATCTTGTGGTGGTAGGAGTGGAACACCCAGAGGTCCTTGAGGTAGAGGAGGTAATTTATTCTAGTCCTCTCTTAATGGATCACTCATAACAATATCTCTAATCTTCTCTACCACTATCCTAGTTCCCACTTGCATAAAGTCAAAGTTTGAGAGATCAAAGGCATCTGTTCCTTTACTCTCCATCTTTACGATCAACTTCTATTGTTCACCTTCTAAAGTTGATACTTGGATAGGCTCTCTAGGAGAAGATGGAGGTGTTTGTGTATAGCTTCTTCTTCTCTCTTCCTCTATAGCTTTGGCTGAGTGGGTTCTTACCTTAAGGGAAAAAACTCTATTTGTTCCCCTTCTTCCTCATCCTTGACTTTCGGGATGGTCTCTAGAACCTATGGGGATGGAGTATTTTTCTTCTTCAATCTCCTCCTCTGAGTACCCACCACAATTTTTTATGTTCATGCTTTCTTTGGAGTTGACCTTATGTTCCTCTATTTGTTCCTCCTACTATTCTAGCTATGCATGCTCTAGAGGTTACTCTTGTTCAACTTGAGGCTTAGCTTGCCCTTGCTCTAGTTGTCCTTGCTTTGGAGCTTATTGGGAATCAACTGCTTGTTTCCTTTCCCTAGGGGCTATCCTTTTTCTCTTATTACCCTTATCTACCTCAAAATACTCAACCTCCTGCTCATGCTAATGTATTATTTCTTTCCTTGTTGGGGATTGAGTGGGGAAGGTTGGTATGGTGACATTTGCACCTTTACCTTTTTGAGACCTGGTGGTGGCTTGTAAAGGTATGGCCTAGGGAACTTAATCCATCTAAAATGGCTTCTAGATCCATTCCCTTGTCAGCTTGACCACATGTTTGGCTTGATGATCTATGTCATCATTTTCCTCTCACCCTATCTCTACATTCATGATTGGCCTATCATAGATTTAATCTCTATTATACAAAGGATCCATGACTTTTGGCGCGTCCTTTCCTATGGCCTTCAAAGGAATATTCATTTTCAACACATTTTCTACTAGATATAGACTCATCCTACAATAGTCCCTTATACAAACATCATAGTCATCTATTACATTCATCCAATGATCTTCAAGGGATTCGACATGGACAAACTCTTTCCCTGCTAGATGCTTAACCATCCCAATGTTGTCAAAAAATGGGTGAGGGGAGTTGTACTCTTCCAAGGGATACTGATCCCATTCTAAATCAAAGGTAGCAATGTCCTAATTTTTCTTTACCTCAAATGCACCAATTGTGATAGGCCGGATCCATGTTTTCTTATGCTCTTTCCTCACTCTGTCATAACCAAAAGTGAGTTGGTGGGCTATCTCCAAGAGTATCAACCTATTTGAAGGATAGCTTGGGAGATTTTTGGGGCACATAAGAGGACTAGCTACCCAAAAATATGCAAATTTTTTTAATTGAATGTAGTAGGCTCATATTTCCATGATATTAGTTGCTGCCTTTACTGACATTATTTTCATATAATCTCCTTTGATGAATCAAATGATGGAAAAAAATGAACCCATCGTTAACCACTCTATATTTCACACAAGGCTAAGGATTTGCATCCTGCATGCTTCCCTTTTTGTACAACCTTAGATAGTCAATAGTTTTGGCCACTAGGAGGTACACCATATATGATGTCATGTAGAAATGAGGATCAGTCTTGATAGTGACTAGTTGTTCATCCAAGTTGTCACTTGGGATGGTGGCCCAATAAATGTGCATATTTATAGTCCTTATGGTTTCAATATACATGTTTTTAGGTGACCTACTATAAGAAGGCCCATTACTTAGTTGAGGAGGAAAATTGAGTATCTAATTTCATCTTTCATATATCCTCGAGTCATATCCACCTTTCCTACTCTTTAGCCCAAATATGTCCTATTAATCAAGAATGATGTTTGTACTAGCTCTTTAGCCTCTTTCTCCTTCTCTCTATACCACCTCTCTAATCCATCATATGATGTTTGAAGGTACTGGTTTTCCCTTATAAGGTGAAACAATTTCTCTATGTTTTAGGGTTAGAGGTCTAGGACTATCTCTCTTGTGACGCTCTTCACGACCTTCTCCTTAGTCACATAATGCTCTGTCAATGTCATTGCTTTTTCAAATGATTGAACTGATGTGGGATGTGATGTTGTATTAATAAGACCACTTGGAATCAATGCATATACCATTTTTTCCCTCTCCTCTAGTTTGTTATAAATGGTAAAAAAGACATTCCAATCAATGTGTCCCTACTCAGTATCTCTGTTCTCTACGTATCTATCTTGAAATCTCAATTTCTTTAGCACTCATTAGTGCTTAAATTAAATAGGTTTTGGTGCCATTTTCTCAACCATGGAAGATGATGATGACACCATTTAATCTACATAAACAAAGAAAACATTAGTTACCTCATGTTGAAAGACATTACAAGACTCAAACTAATGACAAAATGGGTTATAAACTAGTTGAAAAACACAAAATGTATATTCTCCCCCTAGATATCTTGTTATGCCCTTAAGTACAACTAGTGCACCCTTATAGGTGCATTAGTATGATTATTTAGCCCTCTAATAAGGCTAAGTGTGCAGTTGTGCACCAATGCACATACTCACCCTAGAAAGGTGCGCATGTGCACAAAATGCTTATGAGAAGGGGGGACATATTCTCTTTTTAGGGTTTTAGATCTGTGAAGGTGAACATGTTTGCACCTCTTTAGGGTTTAAGTCTATATTTTAGTTTTCATTTTAGTTTTTTAAGTGTTTGGGAGCTGCGCACATGCACACCTCTTAAGGGTGTGCATATGCACACCTTTAAGGTGTCAACCTTGGTTTTGTTTTTGTAGGGGTCTAGAGTATCAAAGTTTCATATTGGGTTAGGGTTTAGAGGGGTGGTTCAATACACCTTTTTAGGTGTGCACCTCTGAGGGTGCACACATGCATAGGTGCACATCGCTGAAGTAGGGGTAAAGTGCACAAGTGTGCATGTACATAGTTAAAGCACAATGAAGTCAAAATAACTCATTTTATCTCTTTGACTACTCGACCCTTTCTAGTCAGAGGCTGAGATTTGATTCAGACCTTGGGGAGGGTCCAAAATGTTTAGGGCTACAAACTAGAAACAAGATAGGGGGCCCCTATTTTGAGTGAAAAAGTGCATTGTGAAACCACAATAGGAGCCAACCCTGTTAAAGTTATACAATATACATTGTTAAATGTGACCTGGTTATAGGATTTAATCACCCTATTAGGAGTGGCCTTGTTAGAGGACTTTGACCATTCCACTTAGAATGTCGCCTAGTTAAAGGATCTACATAGACTGTTAAGTCCTCCAAATGAATGTTAGGTCAACCTATGTTAAAAGGATTTCAATAAAAACTATTTGTAATGATTAGAAAGAAAACAATAGGTTTTAGTTTGTATGATTACAAATCACTTTGCAAATTTAGATCTCTGTTTGGTTCATGTGCTAATTTTCTGATAAGCTCTTCACTGACATCTCTATTCTAGATTCACTTGGATACCCTTCAAGTAATCAGTCCCCCCCTTTCAATAATATTTAAGCTTTCTAATCAGATTCACTTATCAACATAAGAAACATCTGCATAAGTAATCTCCTTTAGTTAGCTTTGCATTCACTTTCACACTTGTGCATCTCTTATCAACCTTCTTTTGTATGTACCTCTCACATAACTCTCACTCAAACTAGTACTCACATTGGCACTGACACTGGCACTCACACTTCTTCATTTGGCTCTATACCTCTTTATATAGGCAATTCTTGCTTTACCATTTTCCACGATCATCATAGATCTTAGGGTTTACACTCAAGTTCAACATGATTCATTGTATCCAATCATCTTCTTGATCTTTCTCTAGAAACTTCTCTAGAATCCATCTATTAGGTATTTACCTAATCTTCATCTTGAATTTATTGATCCAATTCATTTGTAATTCCTACTCCTAGTTTAGTTTTTAAATATTTCTTATAGGTTTCCAGGAGTAAGCCTAAGTCTAGGGGGAGTGGATATAATGTCTACCCCTAGTTGACTTTTTTATTAAATTCCAAGATTCTTTTAAGCCTATTTTATGACTATCGATATTTGTTTACCAGATTTTAGATGTATTTCATACTCAATTAATATATGTGATGAGTTAGTTATTTCATGTGTTCAAGATTATTTCTATGATGATACATGTATGTTCATATAGTGATTCAATTATCTCATGATGAGTAGTTAGATGAACATGATTTATATGCAATTATATGGTTACTTACCCCATGCTTGCATGTGTATGGTGTACTTGTCTATTTTACTTTATAATTGAAATTTTTGATGTGGTTGAGGGAGGTAGTCGTAGTCACCTGCTAGTCAGGATCTACACGAGACACCACTTCTCACCATTGCCTATTTAGTTTAGAATATATGAGTATGTACATGTGTAGATTTTATGTAGATTACAGGTACCGGATACCGACTTCCCTGAATTTCTAGGATGCGCATACCCTATCATAGTATCTCAATGGTATAAGTGGGGAGATAATTCCTGAGTCTAAACCCTAACCTAAGCTAAATGTCCTAGAAAGTAGGACAAGTATTTGAGTTGTTTACCTAT